>CM076581.1:625147764-625402270 GCA_034641835.2 Pinus albicaulis
TTTTTAGTGATGACTAACATACCCTTGAAGACCTATATAAATATTCTGCATGATCCTCAAAGCACTATGGTGTAGATGGACCAATATATTGTGATATAACTCACCTATATCCCGACTCACCACCTCCCCTACTTTACTGCTCAATTCTACACAGCCATCTACATCAAGTTTGTAGAGGTTCTTCAAACAAACCCCAATATTCTTTACATTTCTTGTGGATTTTTTACAAAGGAACGCCTTTCCTTCACTGAAAACGACATCATACCCAAGATCCTCCAACGTAACAACTAAAACTAAATTATTTTTCAAACCTAGTACATGCATGGCATATTTTAATATGAAAGGTTTACCTGAATATCTATGGAAAGTAACTGTACCAATCATGGTAGCACTATACCTCTCGTCATCAACCATCTCGATGTGCATATGAAGATACTTGTTCTCCAAGCTAATAAATAGTTCCTTGTTTCCCGTCATGTGTAAAGATGCTCCACTATCCAAGTACCACATAGATCCAATCAAAATTGACACCATGCATGCAATGAGAGAGCAGTCCAACTCAAACTATGAGGCCAAAGCTTCACCGGCTACAACTACCAGAGCCTTCCTGTTGTTCTTCTTCTTTTGTGGAAATTTTTTGGAATAGTGTCCATGATTATGACACTGAAAAAATTTCACCTTTGACATGTCAAGCTTCTTTCCTTATTTTCCAGTATCAGATTTGGAATAGGATTTCTTCCCTTCCCCTTCTTTTCCTTACCATCCAAGGAAATTTTTTCCTCATCATCAGTATTGGATGAGGATCCATCCCTGGTATTCCACCTAAACTCTTCTTGTACCAAATATGACCATAGTCGCTCCCAATCTGGTAAGTTCTCCCTGCCATTCACAGAGTCCTGGTAACTATGCCAACTCTTGGGAAGGCCTAGAAGTGCTATGCTCACCAAGTCATCATCATATACAGTAATCCAAAAACTTCCAAGCTCATCTCAACATTGAGTGAACTTGGTCAAGTATTTCTGGATTGTGTCATCCTTCTCCATTTTGATTTTTCTAAGCTTGTCCTTGAGTGCCAATTTTCTGTGGTCACTGCTGCTTTGAAACAGATCTCTCAAGGCCTTCCACATAGCATACGGATTTGCGTTTCCATGGAGACTCGAGAAAATATGATCTCTAACTCCCTATAATAATATCCTCCTTCCTTTTGCAGTATTCTTCCTCCATGCTTCATGTTGCGCAAAATCTGCCTGATTAGGTTTAGGAATATCAATGTCAATGAACTCCTTCAACCCATTATCCTCCAATACTGCCTCCATCCTTTCCTTCCATGAAATATAGTTTGAATTTCCCTCGAGTGCATATTCGAGTCTCTAGCCATTGAAATACATCTTGATCAATTGTTAGCTCCAAAGAATGTATCTTCAAATTTGAATATTGTTCAACAAAAAATCAATTTCTTCTCCACTATTGTGATTCCCAGTGCTCTGATACCATGTATATATTAAACCAATGGATTGAATCCAATCATGCAATGTACTAGAACAAGATGCTGAATCCTTCT
Organism: Pinus albicaulis; assembly: GCA_034641835.2. Taxonomy (NCBI): domain Eukaryota; kingdom Viridiplantae; phylum Streptophyta; class Pinopsida; order Pinales; family Pinaceae; genus Pinus; species Pinus albicaulis. Next base: position 625,149,326 of record CM076581.1, read on the forward strand.
ACAATATTTGCGGAATATAAATCATGATCGCTCAATCACATGCAAGTAAGATAAAGTAAATCAATCGCACAACACAAGATTTTCTTGGGGAAATAAATTGTTGAAAACCTAGCTATCTCTATTGTAGAATCAACGAAGGAACCATGAAACCATACAATTCATGTGTGCTCACAAGAATCTTATACACTCTACAAATCGTGTCACATTAATCTAGGCACAATTGGACAAACACATAGCCAATTTTCAGCCCACCTTCAGCCTGCCTTGCTGACACAATCCCTATGAAAATTAATTCCTATTAAATAGGAATTCCAACCTTCCTTGACTGCACGATCCTTCATGGGAATCTCGTGGCTTTATAACTGCACATGGGCAGTTCTCTAATAATACAAATGATAATTTACTTCCCTTTAACATTTGTCTCAACTAGTTCTCCATCAGATTTGACATGCATGCAACTAGTAATAGAAAATCATCAGTTACTTGGTAGATCACTACTTGTGAATTAAATATAATTTAATTCACTTGACCTCCCACTAGCTCATCACTTAGTTAGAACTAGTTAAACTGATTTTAACTCAATTATTTTGAGTTAATTGATTAAACTCACACTACACTAGTGCATTAACTGCAATTGGACCCCCAAAATAATAGAATCACTCTACATGCCTCACCCTTGACCCTAAACTCTAAATTATTAAGCTAACTAAGTCTATCTCACTTATTTAACTATTACAAGTTGTTATGAGATAAGATTACAATTTATTGTCTAATTTATTTAAGGGAAAAATAAATTATACACACATTTTCTTGTTTATTTTCAACAGAACAAAGCTCTATCTCTTTATCTACTATTGAGGTAGAATATGTTGTTGCTACATATTGTTATACTCAACTTCTATGGATGATGCAAACCTTGCAAGGGATTGAAATCACTTGTCTAAGTAGTTAAGAGAATATTCAAGTATATACAAGGAACTCAAGATTTTGGTATATGGTGCCCTAAAAATGCAGACTTTGCACTTCATGCCTAAATAGACGGGGATTGGGAAGGAAATATTGATGATCAAAAGAGTACTAGTGCAGGATAATTTTATTTGGGACCTCACTTGGTATCATGGTCCAATAAGAAAAAAAGCTCCATCACTTTATTTACTGTTGAGGTAGAATATGTTGTTGTTGCATCTTGTTCTACTCAACTTCTATGGATGATGCAAACTTTGCAAGAGATTCAAATCACTTGTCCTCAACTTGTACCTATTATTTGTGACAATACTAGTGCCATAAGTATCTCCAAAAATATTTCCATGCACTAAAAAACCAAGCATATTCTAATCAAATTTCATTTCATGAGAGAACATTTGCTTGAACGAAAGGTTAAAATAGAATATGTTCCTTCAAAGGAACAAGTTTTAGATATATTTAGAAAACCATTTCCACATGATTCCTTTGAATACCTTAAACATAAATTAGGAATGATCTCTGCTTCATCACTCTGCTAATTATTCTTACTAGTATTTCATGTTCAAAGGAGCTGAGACTGCAAATGACTACAATTTACTTTTTGTATGCATATTACATGAAGGACAATCACATATGTACGTGATTTTTGATCTATACAGTCACATATGCTTATCTAAGATGAAGAAACAACGGGAAAGACTCAAGGGGAATTTCTGATATGCTTTAGAAAATTATTATATATCTTTCTCTTTCTAACATTGATTGGTTACAATCTATTGATAATGCTCAAATTTTACTTAGAAATGATATTGGTTTATGATTTTGCTGCAATATTTCATTGTTCCTTTGGTTCTTTTGATGGCTTTGTTGATTGATGAGATGGATATGATCAACCCTAATAGTGAATAGTTGGCACAGGATCACAAAGAGCATCTGATATGATTCGAATAGTGCATTGTTGGAATTATAATTGTTTGAGAACCACTTTCTAAATGATGATATTTTCATGGTTTTTTCATTTTTTATTTACATTGATGGCGAAATATGGTGTTGCTAAGTTATACTTTTTGTGATGCTAAAGTTTCTTGGTGATGCTTGAAAGCATTGGTCATATATGGATGTTGACGAAAATTGATCCTACATCTTACTTCATGATGATGATGATGATGTTCACATTATAGGTTCCTATATTTTGGATGCTGGTTGATGATCACTATCATGATCTTGGTACCTCACTATTGAGGTCTCCAATTTGGTTATAAATGTCAAAATTGTCTCTTGATGTAAAGGTCATGTAAAGACCCATGTTGTAAATAACTGTAAAATTCAGTCATGTATGGAATTTTTTGGTCAATTAACTTATGTATGTAATCCCATTATGTTGGGGATTTGATGTAATATGTAACCCCACTGTGTAGGGTGATAGATGTCAACATGAGTCCTTGTGATAGGAAATGTCATATTTTGTTAATCATAGAATCAAATTACTTCAGGAGATTCAACATATTCTTAGGGGTAACATGGTCCGTATACAATATTCATATTAAAAAAATCAGCCCTATATTAAGAGAAGTCTTCATTCAAAATTTGTCACCCCTTTTCTCTTGATGTCAAAGGGGGAGAGAAGCTTGGTGATTGGAGAGATGTCTTGGGAGAGAAGCTTGGTGTTTAGATTGGTATGTTTACAGATGTATTTTTAGGTATTTATATGTGGTGGTGGAAAAAAACCAAAGTGGTTTCCATAAATTCCAAAGGGGGATATTGTTGGCATTATGGCTAATGTGTTGTTATTGATGGAAACCTACTCGATAACTATTTCAACATGATGGTTATGCAAAGGCTATAGGTGATCTGAACAAAGGAATATCCATTCAAAGATAGATGGATGGTAAAGATAAAGTGTGAAACAATATATGCAGGTCATGTGAAGCAATATCGCATACATATGCATGTATAGTGAAGAGAAGTCGTGTAAAAAATCCACACCATGCTATTATGAATACCAGGGGTCTTTACCATGGTATTGGCCCAAAGTATTGTGTGCAATAATAATTATTTGATCTCGTAAAATAATACTAATGACATTTATAAGGGATTCACCTAAGGTATTGTATAAGGCTAATGCCATATAAGGATGTGGAGATCAAATAGTTAGGGGTGCAAGTTTTGCGTTATCTATGAATGACGATCTGAAACAAGTGTGCACCAAGGAGCAAGTAGGAAAATCAGATCTAGAAAAATTGAATTATGGTATTGTTTGATTTACTTATTGAAATATATGATAATGATATATGTGTGGTTGTGATGATGATGTGATATGAATAAATTAAGTAGTTCTGACGGTAAGGGTTGTGGAGTGTCAAAGCTATGTTTGTAGCGAAATTTTTCAGATTTGTACGTAGCTTTGTATTAGGTTAGTTGCGTACATATGCGGGTATGATTTTGGATAGTTTCATATATATTATGCGAAGTATTTTAAATATTTTAATAATCTGTATGTTGGTTTTATGAATGGATGTCGTGTGCATACACATATGTGATTTGTAAAAGTCGCGTATACATGTTAGGGTTTTGCAGCATGAGATGTTGATGATGTTTAATCGGTTTTGTTGTTGTATATTGATGAAGTCTCTCTCATGATAATCTGTGTTTGACAGTAATGGTTGGGTTCAATTGGTTATGTTATATTTAAATTGGTACTAATGGGCTGCTCTACTAGACAACTTAGAGTAACTCTTTCAAACCAACTTTTGACTGAGGATTAGCCTCTTCAGCCTGAGAGGGCTCTCTCAAACTATCAAAGGATTTACTCAATTAGGTCTGAAAACAGATGGATAACTATGTGAGTGTTTTAGTGTATGTGATTTCAGGTGAAAAATGAGGAAGTTTCAACTACCGTTGGGCTCATGGAGTCAGTAAAAGGAAATCAATGACAAGAATTTCTACTTATGGAAACTGAGGCTTTTTCTATTTTAATGATAGAACAACATTCACACATAGGGATAATCGGTAAATCAATGCTAAAAGGAAGTCAGAGCATGTATGACATGAATTATAAGTAATTTAACATCAAAACTACTAGAAGCAAGATATAAAAGAGACACATAAACCCATTGAAACACATCAAGAATCTGAGGAGAAGTAGGAAATAGTCATTGTCTCTCTATTACTGATATGAAAAAAATTACAATAGTAGCTGTGTCAAAATCATTCTCCAACTCTTTCTTATTCAATATTTTGTCTGTAAGTAGACTCTTTTTACAATACATAGGATCTGCCTAGCTGGCTAGATCATCGAACCCTGACTTTGACACCTAATCACAACTGAAACCTATATTTATGGAACATAAAAAAGACACCTAGTCATTTAAGAGCTACTCTCCTAATAGGACTCTAATTACATTTATTTCCTCCACTTTTCTAATAGTGGGACAATTACATAAATAGAGATAAGATGTTCGAGTATCATTTCTGCATGACCCAGACATGAATGTACACCCAAGAATTTAGGGACAACTGTCCTATTTTCTAGGAAAGGATTATCATTATCTAGAACTTTGTCTTCATGTTGAGTTGTATGAATGACACAAATTCCAAGTAATGGATGTCTGCTAGGATGGCCCACTATTTTTTTGGATTCCCCTAGGTGGTTGGCTTGTCTTTCATATGCCTTTCAAACCTTCAAAAACCCTTTAAAAATACCTCGCTGCAAAACAGAGCATATTTAGGAAGTTTCGTAGCGAAATTTCGTATCGAAATTTCGTAGCGTGCCCATTTATGCCTTTTATCCTTCTCTTCTGCCACCTCTTCTAATAGAAAAGTGTTTTTCAGGTCAAAATAGCTAAATACCATCAACATCCATCCTTGGACCTTCATAAAAATGATTTTAAAGACAAAAAACACCCTTCAGAAATTTCGTAGAGAATTTTGGCCCTCAAGCTTGGAGCTCGCTACGAGACTGCATGATATGGCTGAAACTGCAGATTTTGTGATTTTCTTCTAAAATTCATCTTCTAAGCCAAAATTTGTGTCACCTACAAGCTAAAAAAAATGCTTTGGATCAACTTCTCATTCCTTGGGTGCTTCATCTTCATTAACAACAAGTTGTGCTTTGGGTTCCTCTATCAATCTCATTTGCAGTCCTATTCTCTTTAGTTCATCTTGAATCACAACATCCATTTTTTCATCCAACTCTTTGACCCACCCTTTGAGATTTTTCCTCTCAGACTGTAACCATAAATTCCTTTTCCTTGTGATTTTTACCACCCTCCTCAAGGGAAGGCTTCTCTTCAGCATATTTTTGGCCTTTGACAAAGTCTTGTCATACTTATCTAGCTGATCCTTCATCTCTTTATGAAAATCAGCCATTAGTTGTCTATCCACCTTGGCTTCTTTTAATTCTAGATTCACTTCAGCTACCCCTTCCCTGACCTCTCTTAATTTTTACTGCAAAATTTGTACTTCATTCTTTTCTTCAACATGCTCTTTCCCTTTTCTTTGTACAAATACTTCTTTTGCTACTGGGGATAAATCTATAATGTTCTCTGGCTACTTACCTTCACTGACCTTTTCTACTCCTTTGCTTTTCATGGTATCATTTGAAATATCTGACCTAGTCATCGGCTTCCTTGGCTAGAAAATGAAGCCAGTATCCTCTCCTGCAAAATCCAACTTCTTGACAGACTTACCTTTCTTCAATTTTCTTCCATCACCTTCAATGTCTTCTACCTGCACTATTGGGGATTCTTCAATATATATTTCCTGGAGGATGACTTCCAGGTTTCCTTGTTACCCTCTTTCTGCTTTGTTTTATAATTCTCTGTTTTTTCTTTGCAGGTGATGGCTAAGGGATATTAGTCTTTTGAAAAGGTTCAACTTCAATTTCCATTAGTTCTATAGGAGGTTTTCATCCTTATCCATCAATCTCTTCTATTATAGCTGGAGATGGAGTAGTTTTAGGTTTTGAAACTTTCTTTGGAGTCACTGCATCTACTTCATATACACTCATAAAAAGAAAATAGGCCCAATCTCTATTTAATTTTTTCAATTCATCCAACACTAAAAATTTGATCAGAATGTGGTGAAATAATGATGTTTCATTACCCTCTTCCTTCACCTGGACTTTATCTAAAATCTTTCCCAAACTTCTGTATAAAAATAAGGGTAGGTCAAGTGGTTTCTTACCAACAAAATGCAGAAGGAGTCTAAAATGATAAGAATAAACCATGTGGAATCTCCCTTCGCAGGTGGAGTATTTTTAGACCACCAACAATAGCTTTGCATAATTCTCTTTCATGTAACCCCTGGGGATTCCATTTGTAATGTCAGATCCTCTGTGCTCCTGTTTGAGAAACTCTTCACAGCCTTGCATTCTAATTTTTGTTCCTTTGAACCATTCTTCACCACCTCTGGGAATTTCTATAGCTTGGGAGATGACATCTGTTGACACTGTGAGATTCAAAACTCCAAATTTTGATGTTTTCCCTGTAAAATTTGCTGCAACGTCTTTGGATACCTGGTCATCCAACCTACCTTCTTGAAAGCCTCCATAGCACTGGGATCTTCATTCAGAAACTTCAAAACCATAGGCTCATACCTTACACAATAATCACCCTTTTCTATTTCCCTCTTCGATGCCATTAATGCTTTATAATTCTCACTGCCTCTTTGCTTATGACACCTGCAAAATAAAAACTGAACAACAACTTGCTTTGCGTGGTGAACTAGCTCTTGAAAAATGACACTGAGATGCTTTTCATGCAAGAATTAGACGATGAATGACAAAGAGCAGCTTGGGGGCAAGGTTTAAAAGGTAATTTGACAATTCGAGGTGAAAAGATGACACGTGTGACCATGAGAGGTAAAGATTGAAAAAGACACGACTTCGCGTGCTTGGGAATTATGATAAGTGACTCACATGACCTCACCTTTGTCTTCATCCATCAAAATGTTACACCTCACACCGCTCTGTCACTCTCTGCAGGAAAAAGCCCAGTTTCGTAGCAAAAACCATTTAATTTCTGACATATTCACTATGGAACTATCATGTAGTTTCGTAGTGGAATCTGCCGATTTGCCATATAATTCACTACGAAACTGTGTAAAACTAACAAGTGTAATAAAATTTTGATTTAAAAGCATGGGAATGAAAACTAAATTGTATGAGGTAGACTTGACTGAAATGACAAGGCTCGAGGTGGTTTTAGACTTAGGGTAGACATCACCACATGTAAAATTTTTCAAATATTTCATGAAACTAACTATGAGACAACATGAACCTAGGTGAATGACATGTAAAATCCTATCAATGAAAGTGTTAAGAATAATGAGTGATAACAGGCTATATAATGGAAAGTTGATTAGTAATGATGCTACTATGTGGTGATCTATATGTGATTTGTGATGGATTCAGTATATTATTCAATGATTGTTTCAGTGATCACATTTACTTAGATTCAGTTATTAGTGTTTTGAGATTTGTATGCATGTCTTATTATGGGATAGCTCATACATACACAGGTATGATTCATAACAATAACATATACCTTCTGACATATGTTTGATCATGGTTTGGAGTGACAAGATCTAATTTCTATGATGAACAATATATGATCTGAATGGTTATTCAGTGATTGATTTATTCAATACTTGGGTAAATCGATTCAGTAATTGGTTTTAGAATTGTTATTTGATATTGAGATTTAATGTTAGAAGTGGATCAAGTTTGAAACATTCTAAAAAGTGATCCACAGGGAGTTGAGGATAGCAATATTCATAAAGGTGGTTGTAGCTTCCTACCAATAAGTGCTAGAAAATGAGAGAATGATGTAGCCTTCTGTAGGTAGGTCGCTACATATTATTTAGAGTCTACACCAGTACAATATTGTAATAATTTTTTATTTTAATAAAAGAAGAAAACATAGATGAGAGCGAAAATGTTTTTCTCCCACATTGGGTTTCCACTTAAAATCCTAGTGTTGATATGTTTATTGTGTATCAATGATCTATGTGATTCTTACTGCTCATGTTTACTACTTAATTGATGAATAATGAAGTAATGATGCATTGATTAAAGTTGAACATATGACCCCCGGATGCAGGTGCTTAATTGCAGGAGGGAGATGGAAAGCCCAGCGTGCCACATGGCCTAGCCACATGGCCATGCATGGGCTCTGTCCGGCAACATTTAGGCCATCTAGCTGCTCGCATCAAGCTTCCATAACTACGCTAAGTCTAGCTCGCCATCCAGAATTATTCTTAATGGCTACGCACCCACAGTCTCAGTCATTTTCATCCTGCCACATTATCAGAGCCGAGCTCTCGATTGCACACAGAGAGGCATTGCAGCCTTCGTTTTTTCCTCTCGCTAGCTCCGGTGTTTAACCTCACCTGCAGTCACACCGTCCTCCATTGTTTTCTCTCGCTCGTTCCTTCGCTTCAGGATGTCGACTCCTCTGCTCATTCTGCCTCCCTGACTCCGCTTGCTTGCCTCCCCAATGATTCTGCCTACTCCAATATGCTGAGGAGGCACCGGATGCGCTGTCACTGAGGTAGAGGACGAGGTCAGGCCTCTCGACCTCCTCTGTCTATTCATTCCAACTCTCGTTCCCCACCCCCTTAAGAGAACTCTGCTCAGTTTCATTAAAATTGTACAATGGATAGACCCCATCTCACTACCACAATTACAATCAGTTTCTAGGATGAGGCTTCAAGTTCTGTAGGGAGAGGCACCAGAAAGAGACCAAGAAAATCCAAAATTGCACTAGTGCCTCCGCAACGCTCGAGGAAATCAGAGGCCTTGTCGGTCAAGCCTGACGCACATTCTTCCAGCAGCAGTGGTAGTGGTAGTCGGAGTCCCGAATGGTCGAGTGAGGAAAAAAGAAACGGCAGCGCTAGCATGGTTTGCACTGCTACTACTCTAGAACCAGTAGCCCAACAATCGATGAAAGCGGATGACTCCTCAAAAGAATACTGATGTCTCATTGTGGAGGAGCCATCACCGCAAAAGCCTGTCACCTGGCATGAAACTTGGCTACACAAAGGAGAGGTATTTTCTCTCTTTTTTTCTTATTTTATTTGATAATATGTCTTTCTAGAACAATTTGGAAACTTCTAAGTCATTTAGGCACAAAGCTGGTTTCCCCATTGAGGGAAACATTTTTCTGACCGGTTTCCCCATCTGGGGCGGTCATTTTTTTGAATTTTTGACTCTTACTACCTCTAGAATTGGTTAGCATAGACACTTTGGAGGTAATTCCTAACCTGTATATTATGTTTCATTAATAGAATTAGTCCAATTTAGAACAAAAAAAAAGGTTGAACATATGAATAAATTAATGATCATTTAGCTATCTAAATATACATGGGTTGTATTAATAGCATTCATGTACATACACAATTTTCCTTTATAAAAATAGCGTACACAAATAATAATAAGAGATTGAAAATATAAAGTGTGTAAAATATTGATTCATCCCCCCCCGGTTTAGTATTTTTCCTAACACTTTTAAATTTTGCAGGTGCATTACATAATTCGAAAGGAAGTACTCTGTAGGAATATGTTCCCCATGGACATGTAAAGGTTGTTTTGTTTTGATATTCTAGTGCCAGTTGGATTTGGTTATACCCGTTGAAACCCTCAAGAAATGAAAATTATTTCTTCCCTGCTAAGGTATCTAATACTTGATCTATAAAAGGTAGTGGAACATTATCTTTTAAAGTATCTTTATTCAATTCCATATAATGAAATCGCACTCTCCATTTTCCATTCTTATTTGTAACAATCATCAAAGGTGATACCCATTTACCATCTGATATAAGATAAGTAAAATTCACATTAACTAATTTTTGCAATTCCTCAACAAGTTTTCTCATATTAGGATTCATCCTTCTCTAAGGTTTTCTAATAGGTTTGGCATTTTCATGAATATAAATATGATGCATACAAATTTTTGGATCAATTCCCTTCATATCAATATATTCCCATGCATAAGAATACAAATTTTCCTGTAGCATCTTTATCAATTTTCTCTTTTGAAATTATTCCAAGTTATTATTGATGTTTAATGTTTTACCTAGAAATTTTTCCACTAGAGAATTTCCAAACTTTTCCATAGAATGAAAAGCCATTTGATGAGATGATAGATATTCAATATTACATTTTTCTTGAAAATTTTGATCTTGTGAATAGTACGAAGAAGAATCATTATTATTCATTAAATTTATTAACTAATATTCTTCATCTATTTGTGAAAGAGTAAATACTAGTTGAATATAATCAAAGTATTCACTATCATCATCTATCTATACTTCACTTTATACTTCAGTTATTGTTTATGTAGGTGGATACAATGTGAATTTATTAGTAGAGTTCCCATCAGAAATATACATATCACCATATGTACAACTTATGGATGCATTGGCTATAGCTAGCCAAGGTCTACCAAGGATCAATGGATGACATCCTAGATTATTCTTGGGAGTTAAAATCATAAAATCAACAAGATATTCCTAAGAATCGAAAGAGAGAGATAAATATTATAATATACCATATGGTTTAATAACAAATCTATCTGCTAATTGTAATAATGTAGGGGAACATTGAAGATTGGGAAGCTTCAATTGATCCATAGTTTTTTTTCTCATGATATTTATGTCTACTCCTAAATCAATCAAGGTGTTTGGAATTTCAATACCATTGATTTGATTTTTACAATAGGGCTACATGGATCTAGATGTTTTCAACTATTGATTTCCGCATCATAATATCAACATTTTTTCCTATCAATTGGATTTTATTGGAATCTTTTCCTTTCCTTCCTGGTTTTCTAATGCACAACTCCTTAATGGTTTTTTCAAATACTAGTAATTCCTTTATATCTTGAAGCAAATGAATTTTGATGCAAACTTTTTTTAGTTCATCTAGCATATCATAGTTTGGTAAAAAAAATTTCCTTTCTACTCCTTTATAAAATTTGAGCCTTTTAGGAAAAGGCGGATCTTGTAAAGAAATATAAGGTTGTTTTATTAGAGGAACCGTAGGAGTTGGGTTTATTCAGTCATCATCCGAATGTATAGGAACATCTTCCTTTGGAGGAGTCTTTTCTTGATCAATAAGTGTTTCTTTTTCAAGAACCTAATCTTGTTTATATTTTTGGATGACAACTGGTGGCGACGTTTTTTTCATAACCCTACCGGACCTATGTTTAACATCATTTAGACCTAATGGGGCTATCATACAAGCTTGAAAATTTTGACTTTCTATATTGTAGACAACTCGTTGGTTTCTATGATGCAACGTGAGGATGAAAAACCCACACTTCACCTTAAGATGTATGGTTCATTCATAAACCCAAATGATTTTCAAACTGAGGCAAACTTTAATGCGGAAGCTACCTTTTCAATTAATGGTTAAAACCATATTATAAAACCCACTTCATGAATATTCGAATTGCAATTAAAACCCAAAATATAAACTTCGGCCAACACATACATTAATGTATGTGCCCAACGTTTTAACAATCCACCATTTCAATCGATTATATTATATAACCTAAAGTTATTACCTTGATTTATAATATCAATTTCCGACATAACATTATGTCCGGCCCCACGGCTTTTATAACTTACCAACTACCCTTCCGCCGTCGGGTCCACACTACCGTTAACCATCACACAACTTCAAGTGTGAATTCCATCAGATCATTTGATCAGAGCATCCAACGGATATCGCATTCGATTAACTCCCGAAGTATATCTCTCAAAAGTCACGTGAAAGAAATGGTTTTGAAATTCGCATTCGATTAACTCCCGAAGTATATCTCTCAAAAGTCACGTGAAAGAAATGGTTTTGAAATTCCACCATGCTATGTGTCATTCTAAGACGTTTATCGCGCAATTTTCTTAAATACCATTTACCATTTCAAATCTACGCGAAAACCATATGTGGTTTTCCGAAACCACTTCACGGTTCCATCACATGGTTCTGCTTCCTCTGCGCCTTTACTTTGTATTTTCCGCCTTCAATTCAACTCATGATTCCGAACACGGTCAAGGTTCCATCCTGAAAGAATAATTTCGAACAGAGCCATACCATACATCTTCACAATCTTCAAACCCTCTCTACATTCATTCCACGCATGGGTTATTCATCTTCTGAGGTTCTCATCCATACAATAAACCCTCAAATTTGACTTCAAAGTTCCACTCCTTTGACCGATCCAACATTCACTTTGTCATTGGATCTTCTTTGATGATCCCGAGCCATTGTCATCAAAACATTATTCTCACTGCAATGTGTATTCACAACAGAATGCCTAATTTCTCCATAAAATGTTTTATATGAAATAAACCCCATTTTGAAATACATCCAGGCCCATTTTACACCTCAAATTAGAAGTTCAAATAATTCCTTTAATAGCATCGATCCATTTTGTGATCGATTCACACCATATAACTCAGAGTTGAAATACGAACTCAGAAAATCGAGTTCTTTGTATTAACACACAAAACTTACATAGGACTTCTTCCTCTGGCCTGATCTTCTGTATCAGTGGCCTTTTCCTATTCTGCCTGTAGGCTTACAAACTCTGTCTATCTATCTATCTATCTCTGTTCTACCTTTTAAAAAATCTCTATCTACTACTTTTTATGCCTTTGAGGCTTACATTTTATACAAAAGGTTCTGAAACTATTTTTGGTTTCAGTTCTTCCATCTCCTCAACAAAATCCTAAATATCCTCTAACTCCTTATTTGCCTCAACTAACCCCTAAGGATCCTCTTTCATCACAAAATTATGAACCAATTCTAATTTAGGATTTATAATTAATTCCTAAATCTCTCAATCCCTATGCGCTCTCAACTAGTCTAATTCTCTCATGTTCTCCAACATTCAAGAAAATTTACAAAATTCCTCACAATATTTAATTAATTCTCATTAAAATCACTCAAATCATTACATAAGAAATCAACTCCCTTGAAAACACAAAACCCCTAAGTCTATTAAAATACATGGAATTTTCTTGAGCCTAATGCCCCTGCATCAGACTCCCAAGGTCAAAAATAATCATGATCTCCTGATCATGTGCTTTTAATATTTGCCTCCTGGATCCCATACTCTATTTTGTTGTTGTCCAATATATGCATTATTCTTCAACTGCACTTTTCCAGGCTTCCATACCTTATTCTGCATCTTGCCACTAGTTATGCTTTCATATTTTGTTCTTGTCTTTCCTTTGCTGTTGTTACTTTACTTTCTTGTTGTTGTCTTCTTCTGAGACACCTTCATCATCAACCTCCTTATGTTTTCAATCTCTATGTCCAGTTTATCTTCTGTCTATGAATTACTCTACCTTTTGTTGTTGCTTTCAATTTCTGTTGCTTTTGTTGCTGTAGATGTTGTTGCCAACATTGTTGCTGTAGATGTTGCCATTGCTGTTGTTGCTGTAGATGTTGCCATTGCTGTTGTTGCTGCAGATGTTGCCTCCTCCAAAACTTCCTGAATATATCTTAAGATATATCCCTCTGCAACATTCTTCTTCTGCTCACTACCTGCAAATTCACTTTTGAAAAATGAATTATCATTTGATTCCTTAATCACATAAACATAATCATTCATTGTTCCTTGTATACTAGTAAGCATAATTAATTTTGGAAAACTAGTATTTTCTCCTACTTCTTTCATAACTCCAGACATTTTCATTCTAGTGTCTGCAATTCCTTTCTCTTGTTCAAAATTTTCCAACAAACATTTCAGCCATTCTCTTTGTGCTTATTTTCTCTCAAACATATCATCAATATGCTGCAATTTAGTTTCAGCATATCCTTCTTCTTCTTCTTTGACAATCTTCAGTAATTTTCTATCACCTTCTTGATTGATTCTGACAGTTAATTCACCTTCTTCAAACTCTGTATCTTCATCTTTTATCAGAATAGAATTCTGATTCTCCAGCACTGTGGCAGTTCTAAAAGTCTATCCTACAATCTTCTCTTGGCCAATCAGACAAGCCAGCTCCTCCTTGTCATCAACAGTAACAAGTTTTTTCATATGAGACATGATTGTCTCACCTTCCTTGGAATTTATAAGTTCCTTCTTCTGCAACAGCTCATCTTCATTCAAGACAACTCCAAGAGATGGATTGTCTTCTGCAACACCTGTAAACACAGTCAAATTATCAATTTCAAAATCACAAGACCCAATGGTCTCATTTGATGATCCAGTCACCAAATCTTCTCTTTTCAGTTCTAAGTCTCTTTCAGGACTCAGAAAATCTTCATTGTCTTTCTTCCCAACTTCCAGGGTTATCTCCATTGTGCTAATCACCATAATAGAATGATGATCATCCACTATTTTTTCATCTAACATAGTTTCCTTTTCATTAAATTCTCTGATATTTTTCATGTGTTGTCCTTCTTTGCCTGCATAATTAACACATGAATTATCAGTATTAGAAATAAAAGGTTTCAATACCTCTTCCTCCTCTGGCAACATTTCAGTATGCTGCTTTGAGTTTTCATTTAACTCCTTTGTCATCACATCATTATGTTGATTTAAATCCTCCATGAGACAGACAGCTAGTCTCTCCTTTTTATCATCTGTTTAAAAAATGTCTCCTTGTACTGGCTCACAACAATGAACTTCTTTCTCTACAATTTCACTTTTTTGAACTCTTACATCCTTATCCTCTGTTTTCTTACTGTCATTCATGACAATTTCTCTATCTTTCACATTCAACAATTTATCATGAGTGTAGAACCTCTGCTTTTCTAATTCTCTTCATTGAAGATCTAACTTTCTATATAACTTAACAATTTCAATTGGAGTAGAACTTGGAAACTTTACACAACTTTCCATACCTTCATTTTTTGTTTACCAATCATTAGATGGCCCTTCTTTCTCTGTTTCAATATTCTGCTGAATATTCTCATGAGACCCCTCTATCTCCTTTTGTTTCTGAGATCTTACTTTCTTAGCATCCTTCTAAACAGAATTCAGATTCAACTTCTCCTCCTTAACAAACTTCAAAGTTTTTTCATCATCCTGTGATGTACCTGCAATCATACACAATTCTTTAGTTTTAAAAACACAGGACTTTTTAGTCTCGTTTGCTTCTTCAAGCATTTCTCCTTGAACAGATTTTCCTGTGGAATCCTCAAATTCCATCTTTGACTCAAAAAATCTGAGTTTTTCCTTCCATAAGGCAATTTCCTTTTGCCTCCTCTTCATTTGTAATGGTTGCCAAATTACCCTCTTTCCTTTCAGTGGAAAGATCCATCTTCCTCTCTGGTTTTCCTCTTTTTGTAGCCATTCCTGTAGTACCTCCAGTTGTACCTTCATCACTGCAATATCTATTTCTCATCCTTCATCTTATCTTTGTGGCATTCTTTAGAACCTCTTCTCTGATCCTCCATGATAATCTTCTTTATAAGCTTCTCACTCACTATGATTTGCACTAATCCTCTGCAACAGCAAGTCCTCCCTCCTGCCACTTACCTCACCAATCCCCTCTCTGGACTTGGTCTTTTGGCAAGCACGAGTTCTCTATCTCTGGAACTTCTTGAGCACTCTCTTCTGCTCTCTCTAGGCTTATATCCTCAACTCACCGTCTCTTGAGAACACTTCAGTTGTTCTCTCTATCCAACCTTTAGCTTGAATATTAGGTTCACTGCCATCATCATCAAAAACTTTGTCTTCATCTTATCTGCAACCATAATTCTGCAATCACAATTTTTAAACCAGATTAAATTGTCTCACCTTCAATATCTCTGCATGACCTTGTTCTCTTCATTCACTTTTACTTTGATTGTCTTCATTTATTTCTGCAAATGCCTGTTCACTTCATTTCTATGTATCTGCTGCTTATCAGATTTAGAATCTGATCTCCAACTCTGTGTATTCTAATTTAATTAAAAAAATATTTAACTTTCAAAAGAGTTCTTCCGGCTCTGATACCACTTGATGCAACCAAAGGCTGCAAAATCCCACATTCTCACCTTAATATGCATATAAAAATGCATGGTTCATTCATCAACCAACATAATTCCCATATTTGGGCAAACTTTAATGCAGAAGCTACCTTTTCAATTAATGGTTAAAACCATATTATAAAACCCACTTCATGAATATTCGAATTGCAATTAAAACCCAAAATCGGCCAACACATACATTAATGTATGTGCCCAACGTTTTAACAATCCACCATTTCAATCGATTATATTATATAACCTAAAGTTCTTACCTTAAGTTATAATATCAATTTCCGACATAACATTATGTCCGGCCCCACGGCTTTTATAACTTACCAACTACCCTTCCGTCGTCGGGTCCACACCTTCGTTAACAATCACACAACTTCGAGTGTGAATGTCATCAGATCATTTGATCAGAGCATCCAACGGATATCGCATTCGATTAACTCCCGAAGTATATCACTCAAAAGTCACACGAAAGAAATGGTTTTGAAATTCCGCCATGCTATGTGTCATTCTCAGAAATTTATCGCACAAGTTTCTTAAATACCATTTACCATTTCAAATCTACGCGAAAACCATATGTGGTTTTCTGAAACTGCTTCACTGTTCCATCGCATGGTTCCGCTTCCTCTGCACCTTTACTTTGTATTTTCCGCCTTCAATTCAACTCATGATTCCGAACACGGTCAGGGATCCATCCTGAAAGAATAATTTCGAACAGAGCCATACCATACATCTTCACAATATTCAAACCCTCTCTACATTCATTCCACGCATGGGTTATTCATCTTCTGAGGTTCTCATCCATACAATAAACCCTCAAATTTGACTTCAAAGTTCCACTTCTTTGACCGATCCAACATTCACTTCGTCACTGGATCTTCTTTGATGATCCCGAGCCATTGTCATCAAAACATTGTTCTCACTGCACTGTGTATTCACAACAGAACGCCTAATTTCTCCATAACATGTTTTATATGAAATCAGCCCCATTTTGAAATACATCCAGGCCCATTTTACACCTCAAATTAGAAGTTCAAATAACTCCTTTAATAGCATCGATCCATTCTGTGATCGATTCACACCATATAACTTAGAATTGAAATACGAACTCAGAAAATCGAGTTCTTTGTATTAACACACAAAACTTACATAGGAATTCTTCCTTTGGCCTGATCTTCTGTATCAGTGGCCTTTTCCTATTATGCCCGTAGGCTTACAAACTCTGCCTATCTATCTATCTCTATTCTACCTTTTAAAAAATCCCTATCTACTGCTTTTTATGCCTTTGAGGCTTATATTTTATACAAAAGGTTCTGAAACTATTTTTGGTTTCAGTTCCTCCATCTCCTCAAAAAACTCCTAAATATCCTCTAACTCCTTATTTGCCTCAACTAACCCCTAAGGATCCTCTTTCATCACAAAATCATGAAGTAATTCTCTAATTTAGGATTTATGTTTAATTCCTAAATCTCTCAATCCCTATACACTCTCAACTATCCTAATTCTCTCATGTTCTCCAACATTCGAGAACATTTACAAAATTCTCACAATATTTAATTAATTTTCATTAAAATCACCGAAATCATTACATAAGAAACTAGCTCCCTTGAAAACACAAAAACCCCTAAGTCTATTAAATACAAGGAATTTTCGAGCCTAATGCCCCGCATCATTTTATTATTTGGATTTGGGATAGGTTGAGAAGGTAGTTGATTGTATTTTTGAGGAAATGGAGTGAATGGTAATGAAAGTGATTGATTTAGTGGACAGGATTGGAATTGAAGAGATTGTTTTGGTTGAGGAGTATAGCATTGAGGTGGGTAAGAGGGATAAGGTTGTTGGAATTGAGGATATTGAGGACTTATGCCATAAGAATTTTGCCAAACTTGTGCCCAAGATGGATTTTTGTGTTGAGGAGGCCAAGGTTTCCAAGGCATAGGTGCAGTCCAATTATTCTATGGTTGTACATATGGTTGATATTGAGTGTTAAAACCTTGTGTCATACTTGGCTATTGGCTTTGCCATGGTCTTTTAAGAACAAATAAA
This sequence comes from Pinus albicaulis, assembly GCA_034641835.2. Classification (NCBI taxonomy): domain Eukaryota; kingdom Viridiplantae; phylum Streptophyta; class Pinopsida; order Pinales; family Pinaceae; genus Pinus; species Pinus albicaulis. The sequence continues at coordinate 625,167,309 of CM076581.1, forward strand.
ATTGATTTAGCTTGTCTTGTTCCATCTTCATCCTAAAAAACATTTTTAAGACTGGATATTGAGGGGCATTCCATTATATCATGATTTTCAGCACATATGACACAAATTTCTACACTATCAATAAGACATTCTCTTAGAGCATGATTCTTCCTACACCTAGGATAGACAATAGATAATACAACATTTTCAGAATTTTCTTGTTTTATATTTTGAAGGCATTTAGCTCTTCACTAAGATTTCCAAGGATATCTCATTTAAAGTTATCAAGAAAATTTCCTAATTCTGCTCTACTTAATGTTCCACTTGTAGATTTACTAACTATTTTCATGGTTGTATCTCTTGGATTCTTACCAGATCTAGCTTCACCTCTTGAAATATGTTTACATAAATCACATATTTCTCCAAATGAAAGTTAACAGGAAACATCTCCTTTGCCCATTAAGTTTATGAGGTACATCCATTTATCTATTATAGCATTTAGCAAAAATGATTTTAATGTTTCCTCATATAATTCATGTTGTCTAACTGTTTTAACATTGTAGGCAATTTTTTCTACTAATTCTTCAAGTATTTCATCCTCCTTTTGCATCGTCTTAAAGACTTCATCCTCAAGGTTGTGGGGCATACAATAATATTTGTATTTTTCTAGGAATACACTTTTCATTTCTTCCCATGTTCTAAAGCTATGTGTGCCTAGACCAATAAACCATTTAAGGGCTCCATCTTTTAGAGTGGCTAGAAATAGTTTCAACTTTCGAGTAGCAAGTAAGTAGTCATAGGTCCTACAAAATAATTCAAACTCAAAAGGGAATCCTTTTAGATCCTCAATTCTTAGGCTATGAAAATTAGGAATAATAGAAGGTGATATATTTTTCATAGTGGCTATGGTATCTTCATCAAAGATAGGAAATCCATAAGGATCTGGTTCTCCCCTACCTCCTTTACGACCACCTCCTCCATTTCCTCCTCAACCTCTTCCACCTCCAATCCTAAGTTCATCATTTACATTGTGTACTTCTCCTTTCCCTGCCATTATATATTCTTCAAAGCTAATATAAGGTTAAATGATAGGATTATCTAGCTCTTCCTTTGGTTCCTATACTAATGGTATTTCATAATAAAATTCCTCTTCTTCACTAGGTACCTCTAACTATTTTCCTAAGTGTCATTCTCCTGTTGAAGAGAGAAATATTATTACTTCAATTGGGGATGTAGGTTCTTCAACTACATATTCAATGGAAGAAGTTGGAAAAACCCTAGGTTGGATTTCAGATTTATGCACCTCAAGAAGTATATGTCTCCCTGTTAAGAATGTAATGCGAGTGTCAGTGGATGGTGTGGCACTACATGGTCTAACGGAAGTGAGTGGTGATGCTTGTACTGAACTTTTTCCTTTACTACTACTTACAAATCTACCCATAGAATCAATTTCTCTATTCATGCACTCTAGATGATTTTTTTCATGCTTTAATTATGCATCTAAAATGACATGTAAACAAAAAAAATGAAATCATGTATACACTTCCTCGACAACGACGCCAAAATGTTGGGTAATTTAATGAATGGTTAAATTACTTCATTAATTATCAACCAAGGTTCATGTACTTATGAAGTGCATGTGCACAATATGTGCTAGGAGTTATATTTTTGGTTTTGAAAGGAGAAACTGATCTATATATGAATGAGGTAAAATTAATTCAAAATATTCCCATGCATATGTTCTTTCCATTAAAACTACTCTTTTTAAAACAAATCAAACTTCAAGGAAATATCAAATAAAGATTCTAATTACTGAACTAAATTGAAATTTTGATCTATAGCAACGTGAATTCAATATTACTCTATTTGACAACTAAAATATAACGATGTCCTACAATACAATGGAACAAATTTTTTTTGAAGGGGTTGAGAGGTGGATTTATAAGGTCATTATTTTTTATTTATAAAGGCGTTGTTATATGACCACTAGAGTTTTGCCCTCGCAGTCCGAAATCATGTTTCTATCATCCAAATATCTCCTTATCCCTATCCCCCCCACCTCCTTCATTTCCCATTTATTACTTCTTTCTCTCTTTACTTATCCTAGTTTACCTCTCCTCTCTCCCTGCTGCCCTAATATATATCTCTCTCTCTCTCTCACACACACACATTCTCTCTCTCTTCCTTCCCCCCTCCCCAACTGTATTTCTATTAACCAAATCTCTCCTTATCCCTCTCCCCTTGTTTCTCTATATCTATTTATATCTCTCTCTACCTATTATTCTCCCCTTCCCTCCCTCTTTGTCACTCATCACTCCCTCTTCAACTATTTCTTTATCTTGCCCTCCATTACCCATTCCATTCATCCTGTTAGGGTCCTATAATATAGGTAATTTGTTTGTCCAGTTATCTGTTTTGGGAATCTACTGATAAATTTTAGCATATGAATCACTAAGTGTCATAGCCTAAAGGTTTGATTGTCCAAGGAGCCATTTAGTTCTTGAAGTTTGATGTCGAAGATAAACTATGGATGTTTGGGATATTTTTTGCATATAAATTTTGGGTCAAATCATATGGGAGGTGTTTTCATGGCAAAGTGCTCAGACACAAATTTCCAATGGTATATTTGGTGCTTCAAATAGACTTCTAGATTAAGATATAGATAAAGTTGAAATATTCTCCTCAAAACCACAAAACAAAGAAGAAATTTAAAACCTTATGAAAAAATAAAAATCATTCTTGCAAGTAAAAATGCAATAATAGAGGTTAATTAAGCATGTTTAAGTGAATAACCACTAATTTTAATTGCGATTAATCAAATTGTAATAAATATTTTGTTGATATGACACTTTTTTGGCACATGTAATAATGTGGGCACACCTCTCAACGGGCATGATCCACCGCGCTCAGATCAACGATAGGGGATCATTTTCATCCCCCTCGAGCTCTTTCATGCTTTATTTGCGGGGGCGGGGGGCGGGGGACAGGGGAAGGTTCAAAAAGGTAGGACCTACCAGAAAAAATGGAAGCGCCACAAAATTTCACACAATTTCCTTCCCTTTCCACTCATCTCAACCCCCCCTCCAAAAAATGTCATCCACCTTCCCGCCAATAAAATATACCGTTGACTCTCACATCACTCACCCCGTACACTCGTCGACTACCACGTACAATCCATAATTCCCCACCTCCATGTGATCTCATGTATCCATGTCATATATCCATTTCATCCCACTCCCGGCAAATCAATAATGAACGTTGGTGATTAAATTCAACACCATGCTGGAAAAATGGTTAGTTAAAACTATGTTTTTTCCCTATAAAACACAATAATTTCAATCTTGTTTTAGAAATAAATTAGAATACATTTTTCAAAACCAAAAGATATATATTTTTTCTTTTTTCGGAATAGACCCTTTTTGAAAAAACTATCTCATTTTTATAATAACTATTATGGTTTGGGAGATTCGAATGCATCTTTGAAGGCATATTTTCCAGAAATTTCTTGTTTTGGTCACAATTTTAAAATATGGTTTATGAACAGGTGGAAATGAATTTAAAAAATCTGAAAGAGGTTTTTGTTGGTAACATACTCATCTACAAAAATATCTCTAAGTTGTTACACAAGTATCTTGGATTGAGATATTCAAATGGATTTATGGATCCTATTTTTCATAATTTTGTGAGGAAAAATCTCATAGACAATTAGTGACTTGGATGCCACCTCATCAAATTATACTTGCTATCAAATTCAAATTGTTGTTCCTTACCACCAGAAATCCTGAAAGATAGTTCCAAGTAGCTACAATAGTTTTAGATCTCCTATAATTTTGTTCTATATTTGTAAAGAAGTTTTTATATTTTGTAAAATATCTTGAGATTTTTACTCAAGATAATTTTGATAGTTTTGTATAAATACTTCCAAATTCGAAGTATTATGGGTGGAAACTGTATGAAGAAAGCAATCCTTTGAAGTAAATTTGTGCTTTGAACTGAAAGTGATAAATTTCCATTAATACAAACAATGTTCCAGGATTCTTGTGTCAAGCTTAATTGGTGATGTTCGTTCTACTTGTAACTTTGTAATTGCTTGGTTTTCCATATGTATTTCTGTTCTTTATTGTTCTTAAGAAGTTTAAATTCAAAATCTGTTTCAACACACTTTTTTTTGGCTTAAAACAATATTAATGTTTTCCACTGAAGTTTAAATCTAGAATTCAGGTTACAATGCTCTATATTTAAATTGATCCCAATCTTTTCTTTTCTTTCACACCAAAAAGCTTCAAAGATCCAATGGCCTCCCTACCTTTCCCTGTTACTTCTGATTTGATATTTCTGCACTTGATCACTCCGAATATATTTTGACTCCATTGGCCAATGGGCTTTCGTTGCAATTTCAACCAAATCTTGAACTTCACATCTAGCCTAAAATTCTAAAATCAACAAAGTTAAATTTGATAGAGAGATCCCTCTCTGAAGCTGGCAAGGCTAGATCCTAGCTTCCAAATTGGTTTTGTGGTTACCTATGGGTTTCCTTCACAAGCTTGAGAAATTATGGAGTGATAACATTTTGGCGACCATACTGGAGATGAAAGGTTTCATTTTTTCCGGAGAAGACTATTAAGTTCATATTTGACTATTGATGGTGGACAACAGTCAGAAAAAAAAGGATGAATCTTTGTGACCTGGTGACTCTATGTTTAAGAATCCAAAGCTCAAAGCTTTCATGGCGACTCCATTGTCAATGAATCTAGATTTTAGAACACTCATGGTGACTCCACTATGCAAAGGTCTGTAATTTCATCAATTATTGTTGACTATTTCCAAGATGATTCAAGAATAGAGCACAAGTATGCTCCCATGGACATATCTAGTATCCTTGGATTTCTACATCACATGCCTTACATAGATTGGAAATAATATTTTCCAGAGTTCAAATATGCGAAGGGTAATAATGCTGCTTTACATCTTATCAAGTTCCATATGCATTTACGAAGGCTTCAGGTTGAATGGCATGAATATTGTCTTATGAATATGTTCATGCTTACTTTGGAAGGAAATTCCAGGTCTTGGTATAAAAATTGGTCAGCTTCTAGTATATGTTATTTAAAGTTTTTTCATATTGTATTTTTTGAGAGATACAAAGAAGATTATCCATCTTTGTTTATGGTTCAAAACTGTTCTGATAATTTTCAAAGTTTTATTCAATACTTGGTATGTTCCTATGAAAATGATCAATTTATGGATGATGAGATTATAGAGGCTATTAATTAGAGGATTTTCATCTGTGAAGAAGTAGAAGAAGCTAGGTCAAGTTGTTATTTCTCCCATGATTGAAAATGAAGCAAATATGCATTTCAATGACTTAATTTCACATGAACTTGTTGATGAAATTTCACAACCTCTATGCATTTAAGAACAAGAGAACAAACTTCCCAATTGTAATTAAGAAACAAAGCTCATAGATGATAGTTTTCAACAATATTCTCATATTTTTAGAAAAACAAATGATCATTCTAATTTCCTAGCATTCCCTTCTTCTCCTGAGTTTTTAATTCTGGAAAAAAATGATGAAAATCATAATTATGAGTTTGCTAGCATAGAAACTCAAGAAAGCCATGATCCATCCATTATTTTCAACAATAATGTGTAGCAAGTTTGTTCCTTTAAACTTAATTCATAAATTTTTGAAGAGAATATTTCTTAGACCCCGTGGGTGTAGACCTTTTTGTTATTTAAGGTGTGGCTACCTTAATTGAAAATCCGCCTCAAGTTTCAGATAATGAAGATTTAACTGAAGAAGAACAGGTTGTCCCAAAACCTATGGATGTTATTGTTGTGGATGAATTGGTTGTTTCAAATGAATATAGTAATATTGATGGAAGAATTACTCCCTTTCCCTTAGAAAGCAGTCCATTTGCAGATCATCAAAATGTAACTTTCGATGTTTTTCAAGATCCTCTGGCCAATCTATTGTGGTCAGCAACAAAATGGTTGTTATTATGTTTTTGTATTATGGTCAACAGTTTCAGTGGAATTTTGGGCTGTCAGTATCATATCTTTTCTGCCTTCTCATGAGAAGTATGAGCATAATTCAGTTAAGTAGCCATTTTCTTGACTGGTTGCATTGGGAATTTGTTATTACTTGATGTTTCAATCATTCTAGAAGATTAGAGTGAGTAGGTGTGATGAATAAGATCCACTCTTTAAACATTATTTTTAGTTTCAGTTTGTAGCGGAGTTTTACATTTTCAGTATGCAATTTTGGTTTCAGTTTAAAGAATAGATTTGATTCAGTTTGAGGATTGAAACAGATTATGAATTTTTTTTCAGTTGCAGTGGTTTCATGGGAGAGCATGTTGTAGGCTTTGGATCATCCCAATAGATCAGGCTACTAGTATACGGTGCTCTTTGACACCTAACTGAGAGGATACCATCCCCATTGGAGCCATTGTTAGGGTCCTATAATATAGGTAATCTATTTGTCCAATTATCTATTTTGGGAATTTATTGGTAAAGTTTAGCCTATGAATCATTAGGTGTCATAGCCTAAAGGTTTATTTTTCCAAGGAGCCATTTAGTTCTTGAATTCTAGTGTCCAAGATAAAGTATGGATGTTTGGGAAATTTTTTGCATATAAATTCTGGGTCAAATCATACGGTAGGTGTTTTCATGGTAAAGTGTTGAGACACAAATTTCCAACAGTATATCTGGTGCTTAAAATTGACTTACCGATTAAAAGATAGATAAATTTGAAGTCTTCTCCTCAAAACCACAAAACAAAGAAGAAATTTAAAACCTTATCAAAAAATCAAAATCATGCTTGCAAGTCAAAATGAAACATTAGAGGTTAATTAAGCATGTTTAAGTTAATAATTGTGGCTTTTAAAGATTAATCAAATTGTAATAAATATTTTTTTGATATGAAACTCTTTTGGAACAGGTAATAATGTGGGTGTACCTCTCAATGGGCACAATCCACCCCGTTCGGATCAATGATGGGGGATCGTTTTCGCCCCCCCCCCCCCCCGAGCTCCTTCATGCTTTATTTACGGGGGATGTTGGTACGAAAAGGAAGGACCCACTAGGCAACATGGCAGTGCCACATAATTTCTCATCCCCCTACCTTTCTGCTCATCTCATCCCCCTCTCTGAAAACTACCATCTACCTTCCTGCCAACAAAAAACACTCTTGAATCTTACATCACTCATCCCATACACTCACCGAATTTCACATACCCTCCACCACTCTCTGCCTCTATGTCACCTCCCGCCTCCATGTCACATCCCGGCTCCATGTCATATATCCATTTCATCCCACTCCCTCCAGATCAATAATGAACGTTGGAAATTAAAGTCAGCACCAAGTTGGAAACATTGTCAATTAAAACTAATAATCTTTTTTTCCTATACAAAACCATAATTTCAAGCATGGTTTACAAACAAATTATAAAACATTTCTAAAAACCAAAACATGTTTTTTTCCAAAATGGACCCATTTTGAAAAAACTCTCTTAGTTCTCTAACATCTATTATGGTTTGGGATATTCGAATGCATATTTGAGGGCATATTTTCTAGAAATATCATGTTTTAGCCACAATTTTAAAATATGATTTATGAACAGGTGGAAATGAATTTTAAAAAACTGAAAGAGGTTTGTGTTGGTAAGACACTGATCTACAAAATTCTCTCTCAGTGTTTATGAAACTATCTTGGATTGAGATTTTCAAAGGGATCACTAGACCCTATTTTTCAAAATTTTGTGAGGAAATAGCTCATAGAGAGTTAGTGACTTGGATGCCACCTCATCAAATTATACTTGCTATCAAATTAGAATTGTTGTTCCTTACCACGAGAAATCCTCAAAGATAGTCCCAAGCAACTACAAGAGTTTCATATCTCCTATAACCTTGTTCTATCTTTGTAAAGTAGTTTTTGATATTTTGTAAAAGATCTTGAGATTTTCACTCAAGCTATTTTTGATAGTTTTTTAAAAATATTTCCAAATTCGAAGTATTATGGGTGGAAAATGTATGAATAAAGGATATCTTTGAAGTAAAGTTGTGCTATGGACTAAAAGTGATCAATTTCCATTAATACAGATAATGTTCCAGGATTCATGTGTGAGGCTTAATTGGTGATGTTCATTCTACTTGTAACTTTGTAATTGCTCTGTTTTCCATATGTATTTATGTTATTTATTGTTCTTAAGAAGATTAAGTTCAAAATTTGTTTCAATACACTTTGTTTTGGCTTAAAGAAATATTAATGTTTTCCACTAAAGTTTAAATATAGAATTCAGATTACAATGCTCTATATTTAAATTGATCCCAATCCTTTCTTCTCTTTCACACCACAAAGCTTCTGAGATCCAATGGCCTGCCTACCTTTCCCTGTTACTTCTAATATGATATTTCTGCACCTGATCACTCCAAAAATATTTTGAATCCTTTTCCCAATGGCCTTTATTTGTAGTTTCAACCAAACCATTAAAAAAACCAAACCCTGAACTTCACATCTAGCCTAAAATTATAAAATCAAAAAGGTTAAATCTGACATAAGGATCCCTCTCTAAAGCTGGTAGGGCTAGATCCCAACTTCCAAAATGGTTTTATGGTTACCTCTAGGTTTCCTTCACAACCTTGGGAAATTACGGAGTGATAACACGTCCCAAAAAATAACCTCCAACTCTCTCTCTCTCTAACCTCCATCTATGTCTTTTTATTCCTCACTTTATCCTCCTTTATCTATCCCTCCCTCCCTCTCTCTCCATCACTCCCTCCCCTTTATCTCTATTTATATATCCCATTTCTCTCCTCATATATTCTCCTCTCGTTCACTCTCCATATCTATCGTTTCCTCACTCCATATTTCTCCCTCTTCCACTTACTCCCCATCCTCTCGCCTCTATCTTTACCTCTAGCTATATCTCTATCCATCCTTGTATTTCTATTTTTCTTTTTTCTCACCACCCCACTTTCTCTCTCTCTCCATATATACATATCTCTCTCTCCCTCTCTTTTCCACTCACTTTATGACTCTTTATCTTCCCTCTCTTTCTCATCACCGTTATATATATATATATATATATATATATATATATATATATATATATATATATATATATATCTCCTTTCTCCCTCTCAATACTCTCCCCAGTGCTCTCTCTCTTTCTCTCTAGCTTCCAAATTTGTGTCTATCTCCCTCCCTTTATCCTTTTATATCTCTTACCCCCTCTCTCCCTCAATATGTTTTTCACAACACCCCATCCGCCCAAATCTCTCTCTCTCTCTCACCTCCAACTTTTTCTCTATATCCTTCACTATCTCTCCCTTCGTCCTCCCTCTCTCACATTCTCCCCCCCGCCCACTCTCTCTCTCTCTCTCTCTCTCTCTCTCTTATCCCCTCGATCCCTCCCTCTTTAACCCTCCCCACCCCTCATTCTCTCTTTGTATCTCTCCTTCCTTCTCTCTTGATCTCCTTTGGCCCCATCATCTCTCCCTCTCTCTCCCTCGCCACCCCACTAAACCCACCTAATCCATTTTCCCTGTGTTAAAGTCATTAGCTAAATTAATTCATGCATTGTTGGCATTAAAAATACAGACAAGTTATTAACATGATTTTTTTTTTCAAAATTTTTTTATTTTCGTAGTGGGATATTGTATTCATGGAGACATGGTTTCTTTAGATAGAGGTTTTGGATCATAAACTTGGTAGCTTCAAGGGCTAAAAATACACGAAGACACCAATTTTTATGCCATTTTTCAATAAGCCAAACAAATTCGTTTTCTATGAAACTACATACAGATATAGATATCTGTGTAGTTTGTATATATATATATATATATATATATATATATATATATATATATATATATATATATATATTTGTTTTTGTATATATATTTTAATTAATAGATTTTTACTATTTTTAATACATTTTTTTGCTTATTATATATCAAAATAATTAAAGAAGCTCTAACGGATAGCTTCAATCATGTAGTCCCCCACAGCGCTCTCCTCGATTGAGAGGTCACAGATCAAATCTCGCTGACGCCTGGCGGGTTAGGCCTCGTGTTAGGCCGATAGTAGATCCTCTCAAGGATGTGTACTTTATTTACTTTTAAGACTTGATGTAGCTCGCACGTGTGTGTGTTATTACAGAAAGTGAACCACTAAAAGAAAAAAAAAAAAAAATCAAAATATTAAAATATATCCCTCATCCATTTCTGTTATAAAATTTTGGAGCCTTAACAGTTTGGAAAAAAATAATTTGTGGAGTACTGGAGGACATTAAGATCTACAATCTAAGAAATAAGTAAGGTTTGATAATGGTAAGAACCTTTTAGGTTGCACTAACGAAAGGCCTTGTAATTTCAAGGATATCATGACTCGATTCAAGAAAACTATAAAATTAAGATTATAAATTTTGGAAAAATAGCTTTCCAAAAGAACAATCTATTCTCTACAACTTTCGAAATTCTTTGTAGCAAGATTCCATCATATAGATATTTAGTGCATTATATTTTTCATGAAAAATAACATATCAATATTAGGAAATCCCAAAATTCACATAGTTAGGCACAAATTATATAAATAAAAATTGTGTATTCATAAGACTAACTCATTTTCTTACATTTCATCATTTTATACCATATTCAAATTGATTGTGCTATTACCTCTAATTATCCCTCCAATTTAACAAATTATTGTTTTTCGAAGTTTGCATTGTCAGTAACACATCATGAGATCCCATCTTTATCTTATACCCACCTGAGAGAGGGAAAAAAATTGAAAATGGCATCACTCAAAGTAGGACCACAAAAATTCGATGAACATTCCATGTGTTGGGTCCATGCTGAGATTCCATGGAGGCCAAGTGAAGGATAAATCTAGAAATTGAGAATGTAACCATAGAAATCTCAGATAGCTACAAAGACCCTTTCCTAGGTAAGGATCCCATGAGAGAAGACCCTTGGGATAGGAAGATAACAAGGTGGAATATCTTGGAACTATATAAATTTCCCAATAAGTCCTTCACAAAAACCATAGCTGATCATAAAATCAAAAGATGGAATAGATTGAAGTGAAGAAATAACTAGAGGATCACTAATGAAATTGAACTCACCAAAATTAGCCCCCAACTTGAAGAATATTTTTTTTTTTATGATAAATACTAATGAACTAAATATGTCCATCTAGCTCAAACCTCTTAAAAACATTCTATCTATATTGCTCTTAATTATGGAAGAAAATGTAATCCTTCCCAATACCTATCCAATATTAGCTAGTTGTGTGATATCAATGATAGGAGAATGTGGTTCAATCCTTTGTCCCCTATATGGTGGAGTTAGTAAATATACATGCTAATAATCAACATAGGGGGTTATTGTAAATATCTTTCCCTTGTGGATAAGGAGCTTTATAGTAACCTCGTAGGATTTTGGAAGGGATTCTTGATTTATTGATTCATATTTGTTGTTGTATCATAACCACACCTACCATGAAACTGAATATTCTTCCCTCATCCTCATACCAATCCTCGTGTAATCCTTTCATCGCCATCCCTAGTCGGTCCAAACATTTTCTCCCATTTGACTTCATCAACACCTTCAAGGCTTCAGTATACACTCCATAAAATTTGAAAATAATTAACAATCCTTTCCTTAGATTCCCTACGAAAAGTATACTTCCATATTCTACACACTTCCAACAAAATATTAACTGAAAATAATTTTCATTGTAGCCCTCAACTATTTAAAAATGCTAGTCAATTTTCAGAATGGTTTCATTCCCTATACTCGTTACCTGAATAAATTTCCAAGAGATAGACTAATCTAAGGCATATTTTCATTTTCTTGCTTTGAAAACACTTGTTGTCCTCTCTCCAAAATCCCAGTAGTTCTTCCATCATATTCTTTTCCAAAAAAAATCACAATGGTTGGTACCATTGTGTGGCTGCTCCTTTTGAAAATTCGTCTTCAGCAAGCTCTATACTTGTATGTACTCTTCCCATCAATATATTTATCACAATATTATTTAACCAACTCGGGAATTCACAAATGTCTCTATCCTTAACAAGGCAATTTCAGTTTGTTTGGGATAAATTTTTCTATTCTTCATCCTTCTAGACATTGTACTCAACCTTAGGTACTTTTAAATATGCATTTACATAAGATATACTAGTCTTAACACACGAGGCCTTCCAACCTCTTATGTTGTCCTCTTTAACAATTATTTCTCCTTTTGACTTTTATGAGACATGGTTGTCTCATCCTCGTTGATGACATATTCCAATTCCTTTGTTCCTTCAATTTATTAGGAAGATAATGTGACAAATGTGTGTGGTTTTCCTCCCTTGTTATTATTGTCTAATTTCATTATTAATAGGAACAAAATTCCTCTAGGAACGCGTAATAGAGGCTGCTCAAATAGATGTTGAGTATGGGTTAAGTATTGGACTGATTTTTTCTAGATCAGAGTGAGAGAGTCAACAGAATGCATAGATTTCCCAATGAGGGAAATAACATTGTGTTGTTTCATGATATATAATTTATGCAATATACAGATAATAGGGTTTTTAGCAATTGGTTTCCCAAGATACATCTTGTGTTGTGTGATTGATTATTTCATTCTCTTGTTATGTGATTGTGCGATCGAAATTGGTTTCCCTAATTTGTAGAAGGATTCAATATTTTGTTTTAGTTAATTACAAGATCAGATTGAATCCCTTTGGATGATTTCTACATGGTATCAAAGATGGAATCAAAATAGAAGAGAATAACCAGAGTTTGTTTTGAATAGGTGCATCAAATTTGCAGATCTATTCTTCAAGACCTAACGACCGATCAATATTTCTTTCAATGGCTTAAGACTCAAATATGCACTCAAGGGAAATTAAAATTAAATATCATGGAAGGAAATGATGGAGGAAGTGCTCGAGGACAAAAGACTAAAGGCATTCATATACAATGATATTCCTCAGCCCGCAGCAGCAGATGCTCAACTTCTTGATGCATGAAGAATAATGTAGCAAAGGTAAGAAGTATCTTGTTAGATGTAGCTTGAGATCATATTGTAACAAATATCCATGAAAATGAAACTCCATATGCTATGTGGAAGGCCTTAAAAAACATTTTTCAGAATAGTAGTGACAATAGGAAGTTGTCACTAAAAGACAAGCTCAAAATAACAAGATGGAGAAGGGCGACACGATCCAAAAATACTTGACGAAGTTCACTCAGTGTCGAGATGAGCTTGGAAGTGTTGGTGTGATAGTTTTTGATGATAATTTCATGAGCCTAGAATTTCTAGGCCTTCCCAAGAGCTAGCATAGCTACCAAGTTTCTATTAATGGGAGGGAGAAGCTAACAGAGTGGGAGTGATTGTGGTTTGAGTTGGTACAAGAAGATTTTTGGCGGAGCACCAAACAAGGATCCTCATCAAATACTGATGATGAGGGGAATTTCACCTTAGATGGAAATGAAAAGAAAGCAAAAGGGAAGGTGTCCCATTACAAATTAGAGTCCGTAAAGGTAGGAAAGAATCAAGACTTGTCAAATGTGAAATGTATTCACTGTCATGATCATGGACACTATGCCACACATTTTCCACAAAATAATATCAACAAGAAAGCATTAGGAGGAGGATCAGGTGAATCACGTGCTTCAAAATTAGATTTTGATTTCACTCTCATCACATGCATGGTGTCATCAGTGATGGGTTTTGTGTGATACTTGGATAGTGGAGCTTCGTTCCATATGAACGGAAACAAATAATTCTTTAGTATCTTGGATGAGAAGGATTTCTAGATGCACATCGAGATGGGCGATGACGAGAGGTATAGCACTACCGGTGTAGGTACAGTTACCTTTCAGAGAGAGTTAGGTAAACCCCTCACATTAAAATATATGTCATGTATTTTATTGTTTTAAAGAAGAATTTTGTTTCTGTTGCTATATTAGAAGAACATGGATATGATGTGATAATCAGTAAAGGAAAGGATTTTCTTCGTCACAAAGCCATGCGACAGGTGAAAAATATTGGGGTTTGAGTAAATAACCTCTACAAACTAGATGTAGAAAAATGTGATGGATTAATCACGAAAGAAGATAAGGTGGAGAGTTGAGACATCAGTGAGTTATGGCATAGGAGATTGGGCCATATACACGATGGATCTTTGAAGATCATGCAACAGATATCTACAGGACTTCCAAAGGGTGCACTTGCATAGATAGATACATCCAAAGGGTGTACATTGGGGAAGGATGCCAAAGCCACCTTTCATGATAAGGAAAGATGAGAAAAGGCGATCCTTGAGAGAGTTCACTCAAACATGTTTGGACCATTCTCAATAGCTTCCATATAAAAACACAGGTATTATGTGATTTTTCTAGATGATTTTTCAAAAAAGTGTTGGATTTTATTCATGCAGAGAAAGGTCATACATTCTCCAAGTTTCGTGAGTTTTAAGTAATTGTCGAGAAAGATACAAGGAATAAGGTGAAGGATCTCAGAAGTGAAAATGGTGGAGAATATATCTCTAACTAATTCATGAACTTTTTATCCTCAAAAAGAATTCAAAGCGAATTGATAACACCTCATAAGCCACAACAGAATGGGGTTGCAGAAAGAAAAAATAGAACTAGTGTAGGAGAAACACAATCTATGTTACATGATATAGGCCTACTATTTCATCTGTGGGCGGAAGCATGCAATAAAATGATATTTTTGCAGAATAGAAGTCCTCATTGAATACTTGGGATGAGTACACTAGAGGATGATTTTTTAGGTAAGAGACCAGATGTGTCGTATTTTAAATTTTTTGGTTCATCTTTTTATTTCCATGTAACCAAAGATGCGAGGAAGAAGCTAGACCCAACAACAGAGTTGGGGATATTTGTGGGGTACACCGATACACCTCACAACTATTGGGTGTACTTGCCAGCACACAGGATTAAAATGGTCAGAAGAGATGTAAAATTTGATGGTTGATTCCATGGTTGAGTAGTATGACTCCATTATCAAAAACAGTGCATGGGAAGTTTTCCCAAGACCAGAGGGGAAGGCAGTTGTAGGATCCAGGTGGGTCTACAAGGTGAAGCAAGAAGCAGATGGGAGTGTGGAGAAGTACAAGGCAATATTTTTTTCCATAGGGTTATATCATGTGGAGGAGATAGATTATGATGATAATTTTTCACTAGTCACAAGGTACTCACCAATCGGAACCATCCTTGCACTCCTAGTGAAGATGGAATGTCATATACATCAAATGGATGTAAAGAAATCCTTTCTTAATGGAGTGATTGAGGAAGAGGTGTAAATTGAGCATCTGGAAGGTTTTGAGACCTTAGACAGGGAGTCACATGTGTGCAGACTCAAGAGAGCACTATATGGGTTGAAGCAAGAACCCCATGCTTGGTACACCAGGATCGACAACTATTTCACTGGGTTGGGCTTCACCAAGAGTGAAGTGAATGCAAACCTTTATCAGATTGTGATAGATGGTAAGATTTTAATTATTTTACTTTATGACGATGGTTTTATATTGAAAGGTGATTAGAAGCTCATCAAGTCTTGCAAAGAGGATTTTGCAAGATAATTTGAGATGAAGGACATGGGGCTCTTGCACTATTTCTTGGGATTGGAAATATGGAAAAGAGATGGGGAACCATTTGTATCTCAAGGAAAGTGTGCTAATGAGATCCTCGGGAAGTTCCACATGGAGGGTAGAAATCCCATGGAGACTCCTATGGTAGGAAATTGGAGGAAAGAGGATTATACTTCAGGTGAAGTAGTTGATGCTACTGGTTATAGGAAGCTTGTGGGTTCACTCATGTATTTGGTGAACACACTACGAGACATATTCTATGTAGTTAAACGGCTTAGTCAAGCCATGGTTAAGCCTACCAAGCTCTTTTGGAAGTTATTAAATCATGTGTTGAGATACCTCAAAGGCACTATCGAGTATGGACCATGGTACAAACAAACAGAGGGAGTGAAGCTTCAAGGCTTCACCAATGCATATTGAGCAAGGAGTCTATCTGACATGAAAAGCACATCAAGGGGAATATTCAGTATATGAGTAGCAGAATTTTCCTGGTACAGTAGGAAACAAAGATCAGTTGAAATTAGTTTAGCAGAGGAAGAGTACATGGTAGCCAATTAGGCAGCATGTGAGGCAATCTGGATGAGGAAGATATTTGTTGGTTTGTTTGGTTGACCGATGGATCCAACTATGATACATTGTGATAACCATAGTTGCATTAAACTCTCGTTTAATCCAGTTTTTCATGACAGGTCCAAGAATATTGATATCCAATATCACCATCTCAGATATTGTGTCTAGAGGCAGATTATGTCATTAGAGTACATTCCCACGAAGGAGTAGGATACAAACATCTTTATGAAGGCACTGGCAAGAAGAAAATTTGGGTTCCACAGAGACATGATCAGGGTAGAAGATAATCCCTTTCTTGTTGAGAGGGAGTGTTGAAATGGATACAAGAAATGGCACCCAAAGGGGGCTTCTAATTTAATTTTCCCTTAACTAAATTGGAAGAAAAATTGTACTTTCATCTCATAACAACTTGTAAGTGTTTACTGAGTTAGAAATACTTAGTTAGCTTAGATAATTTGAGTTGGAGGTCTAATAGGAGGCATGTAGATTTATTCCTATATTTTAGGGGGTCCGGTTATAGTTATTTGTGAATTGTTATTAGTTAACTCAATTAATTGATTTTAAATCATTTTATCTAGTTCTAACTGAGAGATGAGCTAGTGATAGGTCTAGTGGATTAAATATGATTTAATTCAAAACTAGTGGTCAATAAGTTATCTGATAATTCACTATAAATAGTTGTTGCATGTCAGTTCTATGGAAGGCCCAATTGAGATTGAGGTTAAAGGGAATATAACTATCAATTGTATAATTAGAAAATTGTACAGGTCATGCCTGAGGTCATCAGGATGCCTTGAAGTAATTTCACTATCAATTATTGGGAATTTCCTTATTAATAGGGACATAATTCCTCCAGGAATGCGTATGAAATATTTTTTAGACAGAGGTTGTGAATTGGTTAATTATTAGACTGATTTTTCCTATATTGGAGTGAAACAGTTAGCAGAGTAAAGAGGTTTCTCAGTGAGAGAAGTAAAATTGTATTGTTTCATGATCTTGACATTATGCAATATACATATAGCAGAGTTTTGAGTAGTTTCTTCCCCCATATACATCTTGTAATGTGCGATTGATTATTTCTAATTTCTATTACTTGTTATGTGATTGTACAATCGAAATTGGTTTCCATAATTTGTATAAGGGTTCAGTATTTTGTTTTAGTACATTACAAGATCAGAGTGAATACCTTTGGATAATTTCTACAAACCATTTATCCAATTCTTTTTGTCCACATTTTTCAACAACATTTTCTACCACCTCCAACTTATTGTGTTGGATGTGCATCTTCAAATAAGTTATCATTCCGTATTGTGAATTAAATTCCTCATACAAATCAATATAACTAATTTGAAATAATGTTGTAGTCTCATACTCTGTCATTTATTCCCCTCCATCAAATTTTGACTGGATTTCCTCTAGAAATTCAACTTATTTATCATGTTCCACGAGCTCTTCACTTAAAATATGTCCAGTATCCATCTCGTATAATTGTAGAGATGCCCCAATTGGAACTCTATCGTTGCCTTTGTATCCTAAAGGAAACTTCATGTCCTCCCCTTATTTTATGAAAATTTGTAATGACTATCCTCCTTCATGGTTTTCATGACCTACACATGAACACAACAAATCAATTTAAAAAATGTGAGGCTTTTGAGCCTCTACAGAAGATCACAGTTCCATTTGTTGTTACAAACATTCCCCATAGCCCATGAGACTCTCAACAAGTCTCTTCTTTTAATCATAATCATCACCTTCACTCCCTTATATAATATCTTTTGAGGGTCCTTCATCATCATTATTCTCATCTGCAATTATGGAAATATATAGGAATTTCTTGGAACACTACTTCTCTACTTTCTTTCAGTAATTAGAGGTAGTTCTTATGCTTTCTCCTCTCTGTTAGACATCATGTATATGCATCTAGTATGCATTCACATAAAACTCACCAACCTTAAATAAAAAGGTCACCTAGCTACCTATGGTATTTTTTCTACCATCTCTCCTTATTCAACTTCCTCCAATGTCTCATCAAAATCCTTTATTGATATCTCCTTTTGTTGCAATGTACTTTTTCCACACTCCATGAGACTCCCAAATAGTCTCTCAGTACTATCTTCTTTAAGGATGTCAGCTCTCACTAGTTCACAATGATAAATTGATCCATCCTTAACCTTAGATGCTCTAAGCTCATCCTCTATTATTGGAGCATTCAACAGGTGCTTCAACTTCTTCCTTGACCTCTCAAAGATCTTCTTCTTGAAACCATTTCACATGAAAAGCCACTTGAACCTCCACCTCAGGTTCCATCTCTGTCATTTATCTTCTCATTCCATTGGCATATTCAATAAATTATGCCTCTCCTTTATCTCAACCATCTCCTTAGCAAAATCCTCTTGACTTAATTTCTTCTTCATGCCATTCCTATTGGCATCCTCTTCTCCTCTATTGTGGCTTTTATTTGAAAATTTATTATGGCAATTAATATCTATCTCTTTTCCTCCTTTCTTATAAGCTTTCAATTTACCATTGTGAGTTGTAGAAAATCCCTGGTAACAAGCATTATCCATTACTTGTTGCATGAAAAACTCACCTCCACCTAGCTATTAGTGTCCCTTGGTTCCCTCCTTTGGAACTTCTTGAAAAATCCTTTCTCCTTTATGGCATGTATTACACCTTGGTTGCATCGTGATCCTCTTGCTCTCTTCTATTGAGGACCTCCTCTCTCCCCTTCACTCTCCAAAAACAACTAGGTTTTTTCCTTCAACAACCTCTCTTTCTACAAGGATTCTTGCCACTCCTTCTAAGAACTTCTACTAATTATTTATAGCTATTGCTAGTTATAGTTATGTTTCCCACATTTGTTGCTACCTTCATTTATTAAATTTCTCACAAAAATTTATAAAACTTAATGATTGGTTACCTGTCAAGGTTTCTCCTCAATATCCCTTCCAACTCATCACTTAGTTGGTATCCCTTTTTCTCCTTCTAGCTCCCCTCCTTACTGTAAATTTATTCCTTTATGCCTATCTCCTATTTTTTATATATTTTCCTTTCAAAATAAAGTTGTTAGTCATTATTAAATTAAATAGAGAATACATTAGATTCTTAGGTTTTATATATTATCCTTCTTATTGGTTTCAATTACAGTGCTAAAAAAAGAGCTTCGACTCTAAAACCACTTGTTAGAAGGCCCCTCTAATGGCCTAATAAACAAACCCAAGATTATACATCTTATTTCTTTTGTGAATTTTTCTTTTCTCTAGAATATTTTGTGCCCTGACCACAACTCTAAAGCCATTTAAAACTTGCTAAAGACTCCCCAAGTATTTAAAAACCTCAACACTTTATTCTTTATAATGGCTCTCTCCTAGACAACTTAAATTTTCCTTATTAAAAGCCCTCGATTTTTTTTTTCTCGCTCTTGTAGTCACAATGGTGGATTTATTATTTAACAAGGAACCTCTTGAGGATTCATGTAACCCACCATTTATCCCTTATGTTTCACGATTTCCCATATTTTCTTTGTCTCATTGCCAAGTTAAATTGGAGATCCTCTCTTCATAAAATATAAAATGAAGAGCCCAATTTATGCATACACGTACATAGTGGGTCCCATTAGACTTGGTCAGAGGGCCAGTCTCGATTGGGTTCAAAGGTCAGACCTTTATTCCTCTGTCATAATTTCTCTAGCACTTCTAAATTTTTTAAATGCCGACTAAATGCCTAGTCCCTCCAAGGTCAGGATTCTACTTCCTTTTGAGAGAGCCAGTTGAGCTTCAGGTCCAACTCTTTTGAAGGTAAACTAAAATCAATATGAACTCATCACAAATCTAACTGAAAAAAAACACCCCAATGTTATTATTCAAGCCCTTGATCCTTTAGTCTCTACACATTTCTCCTATCTCACCATCAACATTACTCATTCATAGTCTTGTTACCTCTCGACACCAAAATTTCCTCTGAGAGATATGTGGTCACTTTAATCCCTATTGAATCCCATAGGAAAATTCATATTATAGTATATTTTGGGATTTATTCTCTTCACAAAGTTTGCATGAAATACCCCAATCAATAATTGACAAGTATTTTGGCCAACCTTCTCCTTCTTGGTATATAATGATTGTTTTCATGGGTTCGATGACAATCCACCTACACTCCATCCCTTAACTCCACTTCTTTTGAACAAAAATATTTATGGAAGCAAAAACAAGAAATTATAAACTTCAAACTAACGAAATTCAAATTTACAAAAAAATTATACACAACGAGATAATATGGAGATACACAGAGAAGATTCAAATTGTATTCATTCCTTTTCAGTATATATGTACAGGGTGTCTTACATAACTCCTATCCAAATTTTCACTATAAATGCACTTGAGGATGTGTACCCTATCCTACAAATGCATCTTTATTTACAAAAAAATTGATTAGAAAAGTATCTCTACAAATAAAGATAATTTGGAGATCTATTCAAAACTATTGAACACCTAAGCTATACACTTGTCAATATTTACAAAGGCCTACTTGACCAAATCCTCAAAATAAATTAACCACTTGATAATCTAAATTCCTCTAGAATTAGGACACTTGGCCCTATTACAAATTCATCTAAATAAAATGAGAAAGTAAAAAATCTATCTAAAATTTACATATCCTCTTTTGGGGCCTAAAAAATATTGTATAACTAGCATTGATGTTGTTGCATCACAATCTAAAATAAGGCAGTCATGCTTAATATATTCCAAGGGATCATGAGCTCTTGATTGCAACAATGAATGTCTTTTTAATGATTCTATCAACTAGTTTTTTATCCTTTTTACACATGAGAAGGTGTGATGATAGAAAAATGACTTATAAGAGAATAGACGCACAAGAACCTTGAGCAGAAATACTAATTGTGGGATAAATTATTTGGGTTGGAACCACAAAAGGGTTATGTAAGGTACTGAATGCTATGTTTAAATCTCTTTCTACCACCAAAGAATTTTAGGCTTAAGCCTATTGGTAGAGACAAACCCCTTTCTAACCTATCAAGTTTTGCAACATTATTTGTACTTCTACCAAGATGAATGGAAAACACAAAAAAATAACACCATCATTCTTTTTAAACATTCTATATCCCCTACTAAATCAAGATTTCTCTCTTTTCACTATGAAAAATTAGTGTAAGAAATCCTACAAGGGCCCTTATCGAATGCTCAAGTGATGAATTTGCATTTCTAAAATCCTTGTAAGATGCTAAAGGTTTAGGCTTAAACTACTAGCCTTGGAAGATGAGTTTCTCCATTTTCCATAGGAAACATGCATTCAATAGCCAAGGGGAGGAGTTAATAAACACCTAAATCAAGTCTTGAATTATGAACCAAATGTCATCCATGTTTTAGTGATGCTACTTGAAAAATAAATGATTGTTTTCCTTCTAGACCATACATAAGATTTAACAAGGAGAAATACATTGAGAATTATTGAGAATGTTACTTTTATAGGGGATTGTCTCCATTTCTCCAAGGTTTGAAGAATGTTTTCTCTTCTTTTGCTATATTTTTTGGAAATAAGAGCTCCTTTATCCTAGATCTTTTTTATATCTTCACAAGTGTTGAATACGTGCTCTGATATTTCCTAATGTTTTATACACATATAGCACATATAAGAGCCCTCAAATACTTTGATGATTAAATGGTCCTAGGTGAGGACTTTGCTTTGGTAAAGAAACCAAAGAAAGGATGAGACTTTTGACCATAATTTAGAATTCTAAACCCTTTTCTAGAGGAACACTAATTCTAGGGTGGAATCATTGGCCTCAGAATCATATGACCATTCAACAGTGAAGTTGCCACTACATTGGGAGAATCATCACACAATGTGCTCGCCTTCAAGAGTGTTTATTTTCTATTCCTTCAAGTGGTATTCGAGGACATCTATTTCCTCTTGAGTAATATTGCATGTGAAATTGTTTCTTGATATCCAAATTATGGGAGATCTTGGGCCCATTCCACTCAAACCCCTCTAGTATTGATTTACTTTGTGCCATCCCAATACCTAGAGCTTGTCATTCGCTTAATGGAGGATTGTATTAATGTAAATTATAGGTTCCTACTACTGAGCATCCTCATAGGATAATGCTTCTTCACCATATCTATTTTCCCAAAAATATAAATTTGACACGAGGGTTTTATTAGTAAAGGAATTATTCTAGATTAAGAAGCTAATATTGTCCTCATTTAATTTGATAAGATCCTTTTAAAGAGTGCCATTAACATATTTATCTTTCATAACCTTGTTTCTAAGTTATAAGATTATATTAATTTTTTTATCTAACTTGAATATGAAAACTTTTGTTTATGATAAATGGATCTTAAATATAAACGCCTAAATCTAAATGATAAATAAGTTTATGGTAAATAGATATGAAATGTGAAAGCCCAAACCCATTACTCACTTAGGAAAACAAATGAAGTCCCAAAAACAACTTAGACTAATTTATGTCTTTTTGCTAAGACCTTCCCAATGAAAGACTCTTTGAATAATACGAATAACATTAAAAAGCAAACTTTATATATATATATATATATATATATATATATATATATATATATATATATATATATAATTTCATTTTAAGATGAAACTGAACAAAATTGATAAAAAATATTAAATGCATGTAAAACAAATATGCTATCACGTGGATCATTTCAATTTTAGATGATTGGGTTATATTATCCACCATGATAGTTAATAATTTTGAAACTACTTATTTCGAAAACAATTTTACATGCCTGATATGTGAGCTTCATATATTATGACTATTTTGTGAAATACTTTTCTCATCTTATCCTCTCAAACATTTGTTGGAATGGCTTTTGACCTAAGCATACAAGTACGCAGAAAATAATAATTAAGAATTAAGATTGGTTGAAAACAAATGTTAATGTTTTTATAAATAAGATTTGTGAAAAATAAAACAATTGAATTAAGGTTGGTTGTAAACTAATCTTGTTCTGAAAATGAATCACTTGATAGAATTACATCCACAATTTTTTTGTGAAAAATAAATAATTTATAAAACCGTGTAAAAACTACAGGAAGTGTAAATCCCTTAGTGACTATACTCGACAAATTGTGATCGGAAAATCCAGTAACTTGTCCTTCACAAATATGAATAATAAATGTATTCCTTGGAAGATATCTTATACAAAAACCATCTAGAGTGTTTGGGCACATGTAAACCACTGAAATAAGTGCACTGTGTTGTTATCTGGATTTGTTTATTCGTCTATTCTCTCACATTATTATCATAAAATTACGAGTGACCTCAGATGGACGAACCAATCACATAAACAGCGCAGTGCTCTTGTAACTCGCAAGAATCCCATTACTAAGAATGTTGAGTAGCGACTGGTTCGAAGAACTAATGCGTCGAGGAGTTTTAAACTGACTGGCCGCTGCTCCCAAGTTCATTGAGTGCTCCACAATTTTCCTGAATGTTCCTTTGGCTACAATGCGAAGCTCAAGTGCTCGAATTCTGTTTTCCTTTCTGTTACAAACGTAAACCTCGTCGACCAAAGCCTCGTCCAGTATGCAACAGCATTTCTGAAAAAGTTCGACATATCCATCACCGTGATCTTTTCGTTTAGGGTTCCTTCCTTGATATCATTGCAAAGCGGTTGCCACTCAATGACTTTTCTCTCTCTCTTTTCTTCCCTCATCACTGCTTATTTATATATCTTTCTTTCTCTTTTCTCTCTCGGAAATGCTTTTTCTCGCTTTCTCTCTACCTTCCAATTTTGTCTCTATCTCTCTCCCTTTATCTTTTTCTCTCTCACTCCCTCTCTTCCTCAATATGTTTTCCACAACACCTCCAACTCTTTCTCTCTCACCTCCAACTTTTTCTCTATCTCCTTCCCTTTATCCTTCACTATATCTCTCTTCCTCCCTCCATTTCATATTGCCACCTCTCACTCTTCCTCTCTCTTCTTCCTCCACTCCCTTCCTCTCTCTTTATCTCCCTCTCTCTCTCTCTGCCCCTTAATCCTTCCCTCTTTAACCCTCCCCACCTCTCATTCTCTCTTTGTCTCTCCTTCCTTCTCTCTTTATCTCCTTTGGCCGTCATCTCTCCCTCTCTCACCTTCTCCAGCCCACTAAACCCACCTCAACCATTTTATCTGTGTTAAAGTCATTAGCTAAATGAATTCATGCATGTTCCTAGAACTAGGAACATGCATGAATTATTGGCATTAAAAATAACCTCAACCATTTTCTCTGTGTTAAAGTTATTAGCTAAATGAATTCATGCATGTTCCTAGAAGTAGTAACATGCATGAATTGTTGGCATTAAAAATAAGCACAAGCTATTAACATGCACAATTTTTTTTTAAACCTACTTTTTTTCAGAGTCGATGCTCTTAACATGCACACGTTTTTTTTCAAATTTTTTTTTGCCTGGTAGGACCTTGTATTCATGGTGACTTGGTTGCTTTAAATAGAGGTTTTGGATCATAAACTTGGGCTACAAATACACAAGGCGTCATATATATATATATATAGATGGTTTAATTGATGCCATTTTTTAATAAGACAAACAAATTTGTTTTCTATAAAACTACATACCCATATAGAGTTATTTGTGTAGTTTCCAAATACATAATTTTTTCTTTTACTATTTTTAATACATTTTTTTTTGTTGACATATATCAAAATATTAAGATATATCTCTTGTCCATTATCCCTCATTCATTTCTGCTATAAATTTTTGGGAGCCTTAATAGTTTGGAATTTTTTTTTTATATGGAGCACTCGAGGACATTAACATATAAAATCTAAAAAATAAGGAATGTTTGATAAGGGTAAGATCCTTTTAGGTTTTTCTAACGAAAAGTCTTTTAATTTCAAGGATATGATGACTCAATTCAAGAAAAATATAAAATTAAGATTATAAATTTTGGAAAAATAACTTTGCACAAGAACCATCTATTCTCTACAATTTCCGAAATTCTTTGTAGCAAGATACCATTTTATAGATATTTAGTGCATTATATTTTGCACGAAAAATAACATATCAATATTAGAAAAGCCCAAAATTCACATAGTTAGGCACAAATTATATAAATAAAAATTATGTATTCATAAGACTAACTCATTTTGTTACATTTCATCATTTTATACCATCTTCAAATTCATTGTGTTATTACCTCTAATTATCCTTCCAATTTAACGAATTGTTGTTTTTCCAGGTTTGCAATGTCAGTAACACATCATGAGATCCCATCTTTATCTTAGACCCACCTTAGAGAGGAAACAAATTTGAAAAGGCCGTCACTCAAAGTAGGACCACAAAAAGTCAACGAACATTCCATGTGTTGGGGCCATGCTAAAATTCCATGGAGGCCAAGTGAAGGATAAATCTAGAAATTAAGAATGTAACCATAGAAACCTTAGATAGCTACAAAGACCCTTTCCTAGTTAGGGAACACATGAGAGAAGACTCTTGGGATGGGAAGATAAAAAGGTGGAATATCTTGAAACTATATAAATTTCCCAAGAAGTCCTTCAAAGAAACCCTAGATGATCATAAAATCAAAAGATGGAATAGACTGAAGTGAAGAAATAATTAGAGGATCACTAATCAAATTGAACTCACCAAAATTAGCCCCCAACTTGAAGAATAAAAAACATTTATGATAAATACTAATGAACTAAAGATGTCAATCTAGCTCAAACCTCTTAAGAACATTCTATTTATATTGTTCTTCTTGATGGAAGAAAATGTAATCCTTCCCAAGACCTATCCAAGACCTCATCTACCTATCCAATACTAGATAGTTGTGTGATATTAAGGATAGGAGAATGCCGTTCAATCCTTTGTCCCCTAGATGGCGGAGTTAGTCAATCTAAATGCTAATAATTGACATAGGGGGTTATTGTAAAGCTCCTTCTCTTGTGGATAAGGAGCTTTACAATAACCCCCTAGGATTGTGGAGTGAATTCTTGATTTACTGATTCATATTTTTTGTTGTATCATAATCACACCTGCCATGAAATTGACTATTCTTCCCTCATCCTCATACCAGTCCTCAAGTAATACTTTCATCACCATCCCTATTCAATCCAAACATTTGGTGCCATTCAAATTCATCAATACCTTCAAGGCTTCAGTATACACTCCATCAAATTTGAAAATAATTAACAATATTTTCCTTAGATTCCCTATGGAAAGTAGACTTCCATCTTCTGCAAATTTCCAATAGAAAATTATTTGAAAATTATTTCCATTGTAGCCCTCAACTATTTCAAACTGATAGTCAATTTTTAGAATGGTTTCGTTCCCTATACTCGTTACTTGAAAATAAAATAAATTTCCAAGAGATAGACTATATAAGACCTCTTTTCCTTTTCTTCCTTTGAAAACACTTGTTTTCCTCTCTCCAAAATCCCAGTAGTTCTTCCATCGTATTATTTTCCCAAAAACATCACAATGGTTGGGTACCATTGTGTGGCTTCTCCTTTTGCAAATTCATCTTCAGAAAGCTCTGTACTTGTATGTACTCTCCCCGCCAAGATATTTATCACAATATTATTTAACCAAATCGAGAATTCTCGGATGTCTCTATCCTTAACAAGCCAATTTCAGTCTATTGGCATATTTTTTTCTATTCTTCATTCTTCTGGACACTCTACTCAACCTTAGGTACTTTTAAATATACATTTACATAATATATATTAGTCTTAACACATGAGGCCTTCCAACCCCTTTTGTTGTCCTCTTCAACAGTTATTTCTCCCTATGAATTTTATGAGACATGGTTGTCTCATCCTCGTTGATGACATAATCCAATTCCTTTGTTCCTTCAATGTAATGGGACGATAATGTGACAAATGTGTGTGGTTGTCCTCCATTGTTATTATTGGAACCTACATCCACATACAATTTGTTAGATTTAAAAATGTATGGCTCTTGGGCCTCATTTGAAATATACACACTCAAATCTTCAGGTTGATCTGAATTCTCTCTTAAATTCATCCTCTACTCATGAAATTTCTTTTGTTGGAGGGTTGTAAACCCTATTGAAATGACACCAAGAAATGGCACCCAAAGGGGACTTCTAGTTTAATTTGACCTTAATTTAATTGGAAGAGAAATTGTAATTTCATCTCATAACAACTTGTAAGTGTTAATTAATCCAGGAGGAATTAGTTAGCTCAGATAATTCGAGTTGGAGGTCAAAGAGGAGCCATGTAGATTTCTTCCAATATTTTAGGGGTTCTAGTTACAATTATTTTTTAGTTGTAAATAGGTAACTCAATTAATTCAGTTAAAATTACTTTAGCTAGTTCTGACTTAGAGATGAGCTAGTGATAGGTCCAGTGAATTAAATGTGATTTAATTCACAAGTGGTGTTCAATCATTTCATTGATAATTAGCTATAAATATTTGTTGAATGATAGTTCTAAGGTTTAGTTGAGATTGAGGTTAAAGGCAAGATAACTATCAATTGTATAATTAGAAAATTGTACAAGTCATGCATGAGGTAGTCAGGATTCCTTGAAGTAATTGCACAATTAATTCCTTGGAATTTCCTTATTAATAGGGACATAAATCCTCCAGGAATGCATAAGAAAGGCTAGTTAGACATACGCTGAGAATGGGTTAAGTATTGGACCGATTTTTCCTAGATCAAAGTGAGACAGTGAGTAGAGTGCATAGGTTTCTCAGTGAGGGAAATAACATTGTATTGTTTCATGATATTGACTTTATGAAATATACAAGGTTTTGAGTGGTTTCTTTCCCCATATACATCTTGTGTTGTGTGATTGATTATTTATTTGTCTTACATGTTTTATGATTGTGTGATCGAAATTAGCTTCCCAAATTTGTAGAAGGATTCAGTATTTTTTTTAGTAAATTACAAGATTAGATTGAATCCATTTGGATAATTTCTACATGGTATCAAGACAGGAATCACAATAGAAGAGAAGAACTAGAGTTTTATTTAGCGGGTACATCGAATTTGCAGAACTATTCTTCAGGACCCAAAAAAAGATGAAGATGTATTTCAATGGCTTAAGACTCGAATATGCATTCAAGGGAAATTCAAATTAAATAGCATGAAAGGACGGGATGGAGGAAATGCTTGAGGAAAATACACTGAGGGCATTCTTATACAATGATATTCCTTAGCCTACAACAACATATTCTCAAATTCTTTATGCATGGAAGAAGAATGTAGCAAAGACAAGAAGTATCTTGTTAGAGGGAGTTCGAGATCATATTGTCTCAAATCTCCATGGAAAGGAAACTCCATATGCTATGTGGAAGGCCTTAATAGATATGTTTCAGAATAGTAGTGACCATAGGATACTGGCGCTAAAAGACAAGTTCAAAAAGATCAAGATGGAGAAGGGAAACATGATCCAAAAATACTTGACGAAGTTCACTCAGTGTTGAGATGAGCTTGGAAGTGTTGGCGTGATAGTTGTCAATGATGATTTGGTGATCCTAGAACTTCTAGGCCTTCCGACGAGCTCGCATAGCTACCAAGACTCTGTGAATGGGAGGGAGAAGCTACTAGAGTGGGAACGTTTGTGGTCTGACTTGGTACAAGAATATTTTTGGCGGAGCACCAGAGAAGGATCCTCATCAAATACTAATGATGAGGAGAATTGTGCCTTAGATGGAAAGGAAAAGAAATCAAAAGGGAAGGTGTCCCATTCCATCTCGGAGTCTGGCAGGGTAGGAAGGAAGTGAGACTTGTCAAAGGTGAAATGTATTCACTATCACAAGCATGGACATTATGCCACACATTGTCCACAAATGAATACCAAAAAGAAGGCCTCAGGAGGCGCAGTAGGTGAAGCACTTGCTTCATAATTCGATTTGGATTTCACTCTCATCATATGCATGGTGTCATCGATGATGGGTTTTCTGTGGTACTTGGATAGTGGAGATTCGTTCCATATGACCGTCAACAAAAAAATTTTAGGAGCTTGGAGGAGAATGATTTCTAGATGAAAATCAAGATGGGTGATGACGAGAGGTATAGCACTACATGTGCAGTTACAATTACCTTTCAGAGAGAGTCAAGTAAACCCCTCACATTAAAATATGTCATGTATTTTCTTGGTTTAAAGGAGAATTTGTTTTATGTTGCTATATTGGAAGAACATCGATATGATGTGATATTTAGTGAATGAAAGGTAGTCCTTCATCACATAGCCATGAGACAGGTGAAAAATATTGGGGTTCGAGTAAATAACCTCTACAAGCTAGATGTAGAAAATTGTGTTGCATTAATCACGAAAGCATATAAGGTGGAGAGTTGAGACATCGTTGAGTTATGGCATGGAATGTTGGGCCATGTACACCATGGTGCTTTGAATATCATGAAACAAATATCTATAGGACTTCCAAAGGGTGCACTTGCGGAGAGAGATACATGCAAACAATGTACATTGGAGAAGTATTCCAAAGCCACCTTTCAGGATAATGAAAGTTGAGTGAAGACAATCATTGACAGAGTTCAATCAAACTTATGTGTAATTTTCTTGATAGCTTCCACAACAAAACACAGGTATTATGTGATTTTTGTAGATGATTTTTCACGAAACTGTTGGATTTTCTTCATGCAGAAGAAAGATCAAATGTTCTCCAAGTTTTGTGTGTTTAAATCATATGTCGAGAAAGGTACAGGGAATAAGGTGAAGGCTCTAAGGAGTGAGAATGGTGGAGAATATATATCTAACTATTATGAAACCAGCTAAAAAAATAGAAGAAAATAGAGATCAACGCCTTAGAAATCATCCACTTTGAGGGGGAAACCTCCAATACATTACATAAATGAAAAAATCTTGGATGATACAAATGACAAAGCTTCCTTCTATATATAGGGGTCCATGGGTTCACAATATAATCCTAGCTGACCTAACAATAATAATGTAAGGGAACAATAATAAAAATATGGCGGTTATAGGGGTACAAAAATAACAATAAGGGGGCTACACTAATAACAATAAGGGACTACACTACTAATATGGGGACCTAACATGCCCCTCTCCTTCAAAAAAGTGTTGTCCTCAATGCTTGAGTAGCTCTGGATGCTTCTGTATAAAATTCTCATCCTCCCATGTAGAATATTTAGTGCGTAATTCCTTCCACTTAATGACATACTCTGAAATTTACCGATTTCATAGTTGTCGAGTTCTTGTTTCCATGACTGTTTCAGGTTTCAATATGATTTTTCCTTCCTCATCAAGTTCTGGCAATATTGTTTGAACTGGAAGTTTGTCACCTATAACCTTCTTTAAGCATCAAACATGGAAAACTGGATGCACTCACGAAGAAGCAGGAAACTCAAATTTGTATGCCATAGTACCAATATTTTGCAACATATTTTAAGGACCATATTATTTTGGCAATGATTTATTATCCTTATTAGCTTTCTTGATAGAAATTTTTTTGTATGGTTGTAGTCATAAAAATACTCAGTCTCCTACATCAAAACTTCTCTCGCTACAATGTTGATCTACCTATTGTTTAAACTGATTTTGTGCCAAATTGAGGTTATCCTTTAAGAGTTAGAGAACTTGCTGTTGATGCTTGATGTGATCTTCCACTGCTTGCACCTTAGAATTTTCTCTTAAAGATGATGTGATGGATGGTGGATGATATCGATAAAGTACGATAAATGGGGTCATTTTTTATGCAATATGGAAGGAATCGTTATACCACCATTCAGTCAGAGGTAACCACTTGACCCATTGTGTTTGTTTACCAGATACAAAACAACGAATATATCCTTCCAAACATGTGTTCACTATCTCAGTTTGACAATTAGATTGAGGATGATAAGATGAACTATGAGTTAGTTGAGTACCCAAACAAGAAAATAATTCCGTCCAAAAATTTCCAGTAAAAATGGGATCTATGTTGCTTATCATAAAATTTGGGTTTCCATGTAGCTTTTGAATTGTTTCCATAAATTCAATAGAAAATGTACTTGCTTTAAATGGATGAGATAATGCACAAAAGTGTGCATACTTGGTAAGTCTATCAACTACCACCATGATGACACTCTTTCCTTTGGACTTAGGAAAACCTATGATAAAATCCATTGAAATCTCCTCCCAACATTGAATTGGAATGGATAAAGGTTGTATAAGACCTGGGTTCTTAATTGTCTCAACTTTATTTTGCTGGCAAACCAAAAATTCTGCCACAAACTTTTGAATATCAGATTTAAGGCCATCCCAAAAAAATTCTGTCTTCACCCTGTGGTAAGTTTTAAAAAATCACGAGTGTCCTCCTAAAGGAGAAGTGTGAAATTCCAAAATAATCTTTTGTTTTAGTTGGGAATTCTTACAAATATATAAGCGATCTTTGTACCATAAGGAATAATTTTTCCAACTAAATGTATCAGATGTACTAGGATCTTGCTTCAACTTTTGAAAGAGTGTCCACACTTCTTCGTATTTCTTCCATTCATCCCGTGCTTTGGTTATCCAATCTGGTTGGATAATATAAATTTCAAAAAGAAATGCTTCCACCTCTTCATCCTTTCTTGAGAGTGCATCTGCAACAACATTTAGCTTCCCTTTTTTGTAGATGATTTCAAAATCATAACCCAACATCTCTGTGACCCATTTTTATTGCTCTTATGAAGATAGGATTTGTTCCAAAAAGTGTTTAAGACTATCGTGATCAGTTTTTACGTTGAAGTGCCTTCCCATTAGGTAAGGTCGCCATTTCTTTAGTGCTTTTAGTATTTCCAACATTTCCTTCTCATAAATAGCTTTCTCTAAATACTTTCCTTTGATTGGACAACTTTAAAAAGTAATGGGTCTTCCTTCTTGCATTAAAATAACACCAATTCCATTTCCTGAGGCATCACATTCCACAATAAAGGTTTTTGTGAAGTCCGGCGCTGCTAAGACCGGTGCTAGGCACATTTCCTGTTTAAGATGTTCAAAGGCATTAGTTGCTTCTAGAGTCCATGAAAATGCATCTTTCCTCAATAACATTGTTAGAAGTGATGTTATTCTCGCATAATTATTAAAAAACTTGTGATAATACCCTGTTAACCTGAGAAATACTCGCAACTGCTTTATGGTTATGGGGAATTTCCATTCCTTAATGGATTTAATTTTTTTAGGGTCTACCTTAACACCCTCGTGAGATAAAATATGACCCAGATATTCCACCTCTTGTACTCCAAAGTAAAATTTGGATGCTTTTGCATATAATTATTTATCCTCCAATAGTTTGAGCACCCTGTCAACAGGTTGAACATGATCCTTCCAGGACTTGCCGTAGATTAGTATGTCATCAAAAAATATTGGCAAAAATTTTCCAAGGAAGGGTTTGAAAATGGAATTCATCAACCCTTGAAATGTAGAAGGTGCATTGGTAAGGCCAAAAGGCATGACCAAAAATTCATAATGACCCTCATGAGTTTGAAATGTTTTTTTTGGAATATCTTCAGTCTTCATTCTAATTTGATGATATCCTAAATGAAGATCCAAATTGGTAAAATAAATTGCACCATGTAATTCATCAATCACAAGAAGGGGAAATTTATCTTTAAAATTGAGCTTATTGAGCTCCCTATAATCCGGACACATGTGTCTGATCCATCCTTCTTTTGCACCAATACTACTAGAGTAGAGAACTAACTTTGACTAGGTTGAATTATACCAGCCTCTAACATTTCTGAAATAATACGTTCAATTTCTCTCTTTTGGACATAAGGATATCTGTAAGGCCTGACGTTTGGAGGAAAAATTCTTGGAATCAAATGAATATCATGATCATGATCATGAATAGGTGGAATTCCTTTGGGAGTTTCAAACACCTTAGAATTATTTTCCAAGACTTTTTGGAGATCTGGAGAAATAGATGATTTTGATGTTGGAACTTCTAGTGAGCATAATTGTGCAATTATGCCTCCTTGTTCTTTCTTCAGAATATTTGTCATGACATTAGAGATTATTATCTTTTTCAGATTCCCTACGATACCCCGTAATTCAATTTCCTTTCCTTCAAAAAATAAAATTTCAAGAAAAGTTCTGGAAAATTAAAAGCTACCTTCCCCAAAGATTGTAACCATTATACTCCTAGTACAACATAGCACCTCTCATTGGAATGGAAAACATTGGACTATTCAATACATATTCCCCCATGGTTAGCTTGATATTATGGCATTTTCCAGAGCAATTTATAGTTCCTCTATTTGAAACCATCACGTGACATTCTAGTGCTTGGTATAGGAAACAATTCAATTCCCTAGCTACCTTACAATGAATAAAATTATGGATACTACCTGAATCAATCAACACTATTACCTTTTTCTTCTTAATATGTCCTTCTATCTTGAGACTTTGAGGAGTGGTAATTCCTGCCAATGCATTATACGATATGGTCGGACTCATTTCTTCTTCTTCTACGGTTGGATCTTGGTGTATATCCTCTTATTTTGAAGTTTCTTGTTCATTTTCTTCCGCATTTTCACAATCTATGTTAAATAATTTCTTCTCAGCACACTTATGACCTTTTGTGTATTTGATATCACAACTGTAGAAAAGCCCTTTTGCTCTTTTTTCTTCCAATTGTTGTGGTGTCAACCTTGTAGGTTGTGGAAGTCTAGGAGTAGCAACACTTCCATCTTTATAGATGTGAGTGGTAGGCTTCCTTGTCTCCATAATTTTACATTCATTTTTTCTTGCCAACTTGAATGCCTTCTCTAATGAATCAGGTTCCCAAATGCGAACTTCATGTTGGATGTTATCTTTTAAAGTCCCTATGAAGATATCAATCCTGTGTTCCTCTAGAATATCAGTTACCCTTATATTCAATTTTTGGAAGTCATCAATGTGCTCCACCAGTGAACCCTTTTGTTTGAGATTTATCAATTGGCTAAAGAAGGTGTTTTTCTTTGTATCCTCATAATGTGCTATCATTTCCTCCATAAAAATTGACCAAGTGACAGTTTTTTTACGGGAGCAAAGCCATTGATACAATACAAATGTATTTTTTTCTAAATGTAAAGTTGCAATGCGTACCTTTTGTGTGTTTTTCACATTATTGAGATCAAAATATTGCTCCATCTGTAGTATCCATGTTACGGGATCCTTGCCATCAAACTTCCTCATATCCATATTTGGAATATGGTGGTTCTTCCATCCAACATAAGAGTTTATGAAATCATGATTAACATTTATTTTGTTCTCATCATGAGTTTCCTATACTATATTTTAAGAATTAGGAAAATTTTCTTGTATAAACTTTGTCAAACCTTCCATGTCTGATTTTAGATCATTCTTCATGTTTTCCATGTTGTCCTTCATTTTTTCTTCCATGTCATCCATCTTAGCTTCCATACCAACTTCCATGCCATCCATCTTAGATTCCACGCCTTTATTCAAACCATCCATATTATTGTTCAAACCATCCATATTCGCTTCCACGCCTTTCTTCAAAACTTCCATTTCATTTTTTGTTTCTTTTTGCGAGAGAAAAATTTGGTGCACTTAGTCTTGTAATTTTGACAGATCATGTTGTAATTCTTCAGCTTCATGATTCATAGTAGAGTATTCTAAGGGATTAATGGGTGTTGAATTCTTTTTAAGGGGCCTTTTAAAACCCAATACTATGCTCAATAGGCCCTTGGAAACATAAAACTGATTTTTCAAACAAGACTTATGAAATTTGAAAAAAAAATACACACATTTTTCTTGTTTTTGAGGAGGTTGATATTGAAACTGAATTATCTTTGTAATTGTGGATCTTCAATATCTAGAATTTGGTCTTGTAGTATCCCTCTAAATCTTCTTTCAAATTCCACAGGTTTGACATGATTTGGATAATTCAAGACATCGTTATGCTGAATCTCCCACAATGACCTAATTATGGACTGGTTCAGTGGATCGCACTTGTACATTGTTCCACCTCTCACTGTTTCCTCCTTTGGCTCTGCAATTAATACACAAGAAACTGCAGTCTGTGTAATTGTAGCCACTATTTACATAATTCCAATCCGATGCTCAAAGGGAGAGTTATGACGATTTTCCCAAGGTCACCTCTTTGATATGAAATTCTAGAGCCTGAAAAAACCCTAACTTCCATAGATCATATCTCTAAAAATATTCGAATCAAGATCTGAAATTTTTACAGGAAGTTCCTTAGGATTTCGGCTTTGCTCTATAAAATTTTTAGCTTCTGAACCTTTGTAGAAACAAAGTTATAGTCAAAATTCCATGGTGACCTATTTAGGTGAAATTCGGGAGCCTGAAAAAAATCTTAACTTCCATAGATCATATCTGCAAAAATATTGCGAACCAAGATCTGAAATTTTTACACGACATTTCTCAGGATTTCAACTTCTCTCTATAAATATTTTAGCTTCTGAACCTTCGTAAAAAAAAGTAATAGAGAAAATTCCATGATGACCTGTTTGGAGCAGCGAAACCCTAGAATCCAAAGCTCTGATACCAAATGTTATGAAACCGGCTCCAAAACTAGAAGAAAAGGGAGATCAATGCCATAGAAATTAGCCACTTCGAGGGGGAAACCTCCAATACATTACATAAATGAAAAATTCTTGGATGATACAAATGGAAAAACCTCCTTCTATAAATAGGGGTCCATGGGGTCATAATATAATCCTAGCCGACCTAACAATAATAATGTAAGGGAACAATAATAACAATATGGAGGTTATAGGGGTACAACAATAACAAGAAGGGGGCTACACTAATAACAATAAGGGACTACACTAGTAATATGAGGACCTAAAACTAACTAATTCAAGAAATTTTGTGCCTCAAAAGGAATTCAGAGAGAATTGATAGTACCTCATTAACCATAGTAGAATGGGGTTGCAGAAAGAAAGAATAGAACTAGTGTAGGAGAAACACAAGATATGTTACATGATATGGGCCTACTATTGAATCTGTGGGCGGAATCATTCAATAAAACAATAATTTTTCAGAATAGAAGTCCTCATCGGATACTTGGGATGAGTACGCTAGAGGATGATTTTTCACGTAAGAGACCATATGCGTCGTATTTTAAAATTTTTGGTTCATATTTTTATTTCCATGTAACCAAAGATGCCAGGAAGAAGCTAGAGCCAACAAAAGAGTTGGAGATATTTTTGGGGTACACTGATACACCTCACGAATATTGGGCGTATTTTCCAGCACACAGGATGGCAGTGGTCAGAAGAGATGTGAATTAAATAAAGAGAAAGCCATGTGATTGTCCCTTGAGAGGGAGCTTCAGTTGCAGTAAGTTGAGGAGCTTTTGGATTCAAAATAAGAACCTTAATATGTGGATAAGCCACAAGCAGAGGAAAAAGATTTATAGAAACCACTCATGCAAGGCCATCCACGAGATATGGAAGTAAGCGCACCAGAGAGACTGACAAGTTGTTTCAAGATGTTAGAGAGAATATGGGATCACCCACATCACAACGCAGGAAGAGAAGGTCGTGAGAGCGGTACACTAGACACATGGCTCTTATGAGCGAAGGTATTGAGAAGAACCATCCTCTTTCGAGGAAACAATGAAACAACCAATTTTGGTTGATTCCATGGTTGAGGAGTATGACTCCATATTAAAAAAATGTGCATGGGAAGTTGTCCCAAGACTAGAAGGGAATTCAGTTGTAGGATCCATGTGGGTCTACAAGGTGAAGTAGGAAGAATATGGGAGTTTGGAGAAGCACAAGGCCATATTTGTGGACATAGGGTTCTCTCATGTGGAGGGGATAGATTATGATGAGACCTTTTCACTAGTTGCATGGTACTCATAAATCATAACCATCCTTGCACTATCAGTGCATATGGGATGGAATATACATCATATGGATGTAAATGCAACCTTTCTCAATGGAGTTATTGAGGAATAGGTGTACATTGAGCATTCAGAAGTTTTTGAGACCTTAGACAGGGAGTCACATGTGTGCAGACTCAAGAGAGCACTATATGGGCTTAAGAAATTAGAGACATAGTACATGGCGGCTAATTAGGCAGCATGCGAGGCCATCTGGATGAGGAAGATACTTGTTGGTTTGTTTGGTCAACCGATGGATCCAATAGTGATACATTGTGATAACCAGTGTTGCATTAAGCTCTCATTTAATCTACTTTTTCATGAAAGGTCAAAGCATATTGATAAATGGTATAAAATTCTCAGATATTGTGTGCAGAGGAAGATTATGTCATTAGAGTACATTCCCACATAGGTGCAGGATACAAACATCTTGACGAAGGCACTAGCAAGAAGGAAATTCAAGTTCCACAGAGACATGATTGGGGTAGCAGATAATCCATTTTTTTTTTAGAGGGAGTGTTGAAATAGAAATAAGAAATGACACCCAAAGGGGGCTTATAATTTAATTTTCCCTTAATTAAATTGGAAGAAAAATTGTAATTTCATCTCATAACAACTTTTAAGTGTTAGCTGAGTTAGGAAGACTTAATTAGCTCAGCTAATTTGAGTTGGAGGTCAAAGAGGAGGCACGTACAATTCATCCTATATTTTAGGGGGTCCAATTATAGCTATTTGTGAGTTGTAATTAATATAACTCAGTTAATTGAGTTAAAATTAGTTTAAATAGTTCTAACTGAGAGATGCGCTAGTGATAGGTCCAGTGAAGTAAATCTGATTTAATTCATAAGTAGTGGTCAATAAGCTAATTGATAATTCACTATAAATAGTTGTTGCATGTCAGTTCTAAGGAAGGCCCAGTTGAGATTGAGGTTAAAGGGAAGATAACTATCAATTGTATAATTTAAAAATTGTACAGGTCATGAATGAGGTCATCAAGATTCCTTGAAGGAATTGTGCAATCAATTCTTGGGAATTTCCTTATTAATATGGACATAATTCCTTCAGGAATGCGTAAGCAAGGGTTGTCACACAGAGGCTGTGAATTGGTTAATTATTGGACTGATTTTTCCTAGATCAAAGTGAGAGATTCAGTAGAGTGTAGAGGTTTATCAGTGAGGGAAATAACATTTACTGTTTCATGATATTTACTTTATGAAACATACAGATAGAGGGGTTTTGAGTAGTTTCATCCCCCAAATACATCTTGTGTTGTGTGATTGATTATTTGTAATTTCTATTATTTGTTATGTGATTGTGCGATCGAAATTGGTTTTTGCAATTTGTAGAAGGATTCAGTATTTTGTTTTAGTACATTACAAGATGAGAGTGAATCCATTTGGATAATTTCTCCAAACCATTTATCCAATTCTTTTTGTCCACATTTTTCAGCTACATTTCTTGCCACCTCCAACTTATTGTGTTGGATGTGCATCTTCAAATAACTTATCATTCCCTATAGTGAATTAAATTCCTCATACAAATCAATATAAATAAATTGAAATAATGTTGTAGTCTCATACTCTGTCATTTATTCCCCTCCATCAAATATTGGCTACATTTCTTCCAGCAATTCAATTTATTTATCATGTTCCACGAGCTCTTCACTTAAACTATGTCCAGTATCCATCTCATATAATTGTAGAGATTCACCTATTGGAACTCTATTTTTTCCTTTGTATTATAAAGGAAACTTCATATCCTCCCATTATTTTATGACAACTTGTAATTACTATCCTCCTTCATGGTTTTCATGACCTCCACATGAACAAAACACATCAATTTAAAAGATAAGGCTTTTGAGCCTCTGCAGATGATCCTAGTTCCATTTGTTGTTATAGACATTCACCATAGCCCATGAGACTCTCACCAAGTATATTATCTTCATCCTCATCATCACCTTCACTCTGTTATATAATATATTCTTATGGTCCTTCATCATCATTATTCTCATTTGCAATTATTGAAATCTCTAGCAATTTCTTGGAACATTCCTTCTCTACTTGCTTTTTGTAATTAGTGGTAGTTTTGATGCCTTATCCTCTTTGTTAAACATCATGTCTATGCCTCTAGTATGAATTCACATAAAACATACCAACCTTAAATAAAAAGGTCACCAGGCTACCTATGGTATTTTTGCTACCATATCTCCTTGTTTAGCTTTTTCCAATGTCTCACCAACAACCTTTATTGATATCTCCTTTTTTTGCTTTATACTTTTCCCACACTCCACGACACTCCCAAAAAATCTCTCATTACTCTCTTCTTTAAGGATGTCACCTCTCACTAGTTTACAAAGGTGAATTGATCCATCCTTAACCTTAGATGCTCTGAGGTCATCCCATATTATTGGAGCATTCAATAAGTGCTTCAACTCCTTCCTTGACCTCTCAACGATCTTCTTCTTGAAACAATTTCATATGACAAGAAACTTGAACTTCCTCCTCAAGTTACATCTCTGTCATTTGTCTTCTTGTTCCATTAGCATATTCACTAAATTTTGCCTCTCCTTTAGCTCAACCATCTCCTTATCAAAATCCTCTTGACTTAATTTATTCTTCATGGCTTTCCTCTCGTCATCCTCTTCTCCTCTATTGTGGCTTTTATTTAAAGCCCGATTATGGCCATTAATATATATCTGTTTTCCACCTTTCTTATGAGCTTTCATTTTCTCATTGTGAGATGTAGAAAATCCCTAGTAACAAGCCTTATCCATTTCTTGTTACCTGATCAACTCACCTCCACCTAGCTATTGGTGTCCATTGGTTCCCTCCTTTTGAACTTCTTGAAAACTGCTTTCTCATTTATGGCCTCTATTGCACCTTTCTTGCATCTTGATCCTCTGGTTCTCTTCTATTGAGGAACTTCAATCTCCCCTTCACTCTTCAACCACAACTAGGTATTTTCCTTTAACAACCTCTCTTTCTATAAGGATTCTTGCCACTTCTCCTGAGAAATTATACTAATTATTTATAGCTATTGTTGGTTAAAGTTGTACAACCCACATTTGTTGCTACCTTCATTTATTATATTTCTCGCAAATATTTAAAAAATTTAATGATCCCTTCCAGATTTATTGGTCAGGTTTTCTCCTTAATATCCCTTCCAACTCTTCACTTAGTTGGGGTCTCCTTTTCTCTTTCCAACTTTACTCCTTATTGGAAATTTCTTCCTTTATGCGTATCTCCTATATTTTATGTATTTTCCTCTCAACATCAAATATTTAGTCATTATTAAATTAAACAGAGAATTCATTACATTCTAAGGTTTTATATATTATCCTTCTTATTGGTTGCAATGACAGTGCTCAAAAAATAACTTTGACTCTAAAACCACTTGATATAAGGCCCCTCCGATGGCCTGATAAATAATCCCAAGATTATTCATCTTACTTCTCTTATAAATTTTCCTTTTCTCTAGCAGATTTTGTGCCTTGGCCACAACTCTAAAGCCATTTAAAACTTGTTAAAGACTCACCAAGTATTTACAAAGCTCCACACTTTATTCTTTATAATGGATCTCTCCTATACAACTTTCCTTATTAAGACCCCTCGATTTTATTTTTCTCGCTCTTGTAGTCACAATGGCGGATTTATTATTTAACAAGGAATCTCTTGAGGGTTCATGTAACGCACAATTTATCCCTTATCATGCATGATTTCTCATATTTTCTTTGTCTCCTTTCCAAGTTAAATTGGAGATCTTGTCTTCATAAACTATAAAATGCAGAGCCCAATTTATCCATACACGTACATAGTGGGTCCAATTATACTTGGTCAAAGGGTCAGTCTCAACTGGGGTCAGAGGTCAGAACTTTATTCCTCTGTCACAATTTCTCAAGCACTTCCGACTTGTTTAAACATTGATTATATGCCTAGTCGCTCCAAGGTCAGGATTCTACTTCCTTTTGAGAGAGCCAGTCGAGCTTTAGGTCCAACTCTTTTGAAGTTTGACTAAACTCAATATGAATCCATCACAAATCCAAGTGAAAACAAACACCCCAACGTTATTATTCTAGCCCTTGATCCTTTAGTCTTTGCACATTTCTCTTATCTCGCCATTAACTTTGCTCTGTCGAAGTCTTGTTACCTCTCGACACCACACTTTCCTCCGAGAGCTATGTGGTCTCTTTACTCCCTATTGAATCCCATAGGAAATTGCATATTATAGTATAGTTTGGAATTTATTCTTTTCAAAAAATATGCATGAAATACCCTAATAGATAATTGAGAAGTATTTGGGGAAGCCTTCTACTTCTTGGTTATATAATGATTGTATGCACGGGTTAGATGAGAATGCACCTGCACTCGGTCCTTTAACTCCACTTCTTTTGAACAGAAATATTTATGGAAGAAAAACCAAGAGATTCTAAAATTCAAACTCATATAATTCAAATTTAGAGAGAAAGACTACATAATGAGATAATATGGATATACATACAGAAGATTCAAATTGTATTCATTCCTTTTTAGTAAGTATGTTCAAGGTGTCTTACATAACTCCTATCCAAATTTTCCCTATAAATGCACTTGAGGGTGCCTCCCCTATCCTACAAATTCATCTTTATTTACAATAAAACTTCTCAGAAAATTATCTCTACAAATAAAGATAATTTGGAGATCTATTCAAAACTATTTAGCACCTAAGCTAAACAATTGTCAATATTTACAAAGGCCTACTTGGCCAACTCCTCAAAATATATTAACCACTTGATAGTCTATATTCCTCTAGAATTAGGACACTTGGCCCTATTAGAAATTCATCTAAATAAAATAAGAAAATAAAAAATCTGTCTAAAATTTACATATCCTCTTTTGGGGCCTAAAAAAAAATTGTACAACTAGCGTTGATGTTGTTGCATCACAATCTAAAATAAGGTGGTCATGCTTAATATAGTCCAATGAATCATGAGCCTTTTTAATGATTCTATCCAATAGGTTTTTATCCTTTTTACACATATGAGAAGGTGTGATGACAGAAAAATGACTTATAAGAGAATAAACCCACAAGAACCTTGAGCATAAATGCTAGTTGTGGGATAACTTATTTGGGTTGGAACCACAAGGGGTCATGTAAGGTACTGAATGCTATTTTTAAATCTCTTTCTACCACCAAAGTTTCTTAGGCTTAATCCTATTGGTAGATATAGACCCCTTTCTAACCCATCAAGTTTTGCAATATTATTGGTACGTCTACCTAGATGAATGGAAAACACAAAAAAATAACACCATCATTCTTTTTAAAAATTCTATATCCCATACTAAATCAAGATTTCCCTTGTTGTACTATGAAAAGATAGTGTAAGAAATCCTACAAGGGCTCTTGACTAATGCTCAAGTGATGAATTTTCATTTCTAAAATCCTTGTAAGATGCTAAAGTTTTGGGCTTAAACTACTAGTCTTGGAAGATGATTTTCTCCCTTTCCCTTAGGAAACATGCATTCAATAGCCAAGGGGAGGAGTTAATAAACACCTAAATTAAGGCTTGAATTATGAACCAAATGTCATCC
The DNA here is from genome assembly GCA_034641835.2 of Pinus albicaulis. NCBI lineage: Eukaryota > Viridiplantae > Streptophyta > Pinopsida > Pinales > Pinaceae > Pinus > Pinus albicaulis. The sequence goes on from CM076581.1 coordinate 625,209,860, forward strand.
ATGTCTGAGTGATGCTACTTGAAAAATAAATGACTATGTTCCTTCTAGACCATACATAAGATGTGACAAGGAAAAATGCATTGCGAATTATTGAGAATGTGAATTTTATAGGGGATTTTCTCCATTTCTCCAAGGTTTGAAGAATGTTGTCTCTTCTTTTGTTAAATTGTTTGGAAATAAGAGCTCCTTTATCCTAGATCTTGTTTATCTCTTCACAAATGTTGAAGATGTGCTATGTTGTTTCCTAATTTTTTCTACACATATAGCACATATAAGGGCCCTCAAATCCTTCGATGATTAAATGGTCCTAGGCGAGGACTTTGTTTTGGTAAAGAAACCAAAGAAAGGATGAGACTTTTATCCATAGTTTAAAATTATAAACCCTTTTCTAGAGGAACACTAATTCTAGGGTGGAATCATTGGCCTCATTATCATATGACCATTTAATAGTGAAGTTGCCACTACAATGGGAGCATCATCACACAATATATTGACCTTAAAGAGTGTTTATTTTTCATTCCTTCAAGTGGTATTTGAGGACATCTATTTCCTCTTGAGTAAGATTGCATGGGAAATTGTTTCTTGATATCCAAATTATGTGAGATCTTGGTCCCATTCAAGTCAAACCCCACTAGTATTGATTTACTTTGTGCCATCCCAATGCCTAGAGTTAGAGTTTGTACTTGGCTTTAATGTAAAGTCTAGGTTCTTACTAATGAGCATCCTCATAGAACAATGCTTGTTCACAATATCTATTTTTCCCAAAAATATAGATTCGACACGAAGGTTTTATTAGTAACAGAATTATTCAAGATTAAGGAGCTAGTATTTACCTCATTTAATTTGATGAGATCCTTTTCAAGAATATACTTAACATATTTATCTTTCATAATCTTAATTCTAAATTATAATATTATCTTAATTCTTTTATCTAACTTCAATGTATTTTTGTAAAAGTTTTGTTTATCATAAATAAATCTTAAATGTAAAAGCCCAAACCCACTACTCACTTGGAAAGATAAATAATCTTCCAAACAACTAGCACCAATGTGTCTTTTGTTTATGGTAAATGGATCTTAAATGTGAAAGCCCAAAACCACTACTCACTTGGAACAACAAATAATCTCCCAAACAAGTGGGGCTTATTTATGTTGGCTAAGACCGCACCAATGGAAAGCTCTTTGAATAGAAAGAATAACTTATATATATATATATATATATATATATATATATATATATATATATATATATTTTAAAATACTTCATTTCATTTTAAAATAAAACTGAACAAAATTAATAAAAAAATATTAAATGCATGTAAAACAAATATGTATCACGTGTATCATTTTAATTTTAGATAATTGGATTTATTAGCCACCATGATAGTTAATAATTTAGAAACTACTTATTTCAGAAAGAATTTTGCATACCATATATATTTAAAATTTCAGTTTAAAATATTTTATTTCATTTTTAAATATAACTGAACAAAATTAATAAAAAATATGAAATGCATGTAAAACAAATGTGTATCATTTTAATTTTAGATGATTGGGTTATATTAGCCACCATGATAGTTAATAATTTTGAAACTACTTATTTCGAAAACAAAAATAATTTTATATACCCAATATGTGAGCTTCATATCTTATGACTATTTTGTGAAATACTTTTCTCATCTTATCCTCTCAAACATTTGTTGGAATGGCTTTTGACCTAAGTATGCAGAAAAAAAAATTAAGAATTATGATTGGTTGAAAACTAATGTTAATGTTTTCAACTTTTTATAAATAAGATCTGTGAAAAATAAAAAAATTGAATTGAGGTTGGTTGAAAAGTAATCTTGTTCTGAAAATGAATCACTTGATAGAAATACATCCAGTGAAAAATAAAATTTTTTATAAAGCCGTGTAAAAAATACACGAAGTGTAAAACCCTTAGCGACCAGACTCTCAAGAAATTGTGATCGGAAAATCTCAGTAACCTGTCCTTCACAAATATGAATTGGTTCGGTGTGAACAATAAATGTATTACTTGGAGGATATCTTATACAAAAACCATCTAGAGTGTTTGGGCACAGATTCATGTAAACCACTGAAATAAGTAAACTGTGTTGTTATCTGGATTTGTTTATTCGTCTACTCTCTCACATTATTATCATAAAATCACCAGTGACCAAGCCAATCACATAAACAGCGCAGTGCTCTTGTAACTCGCAAGAACCCCATTACTAAGAATGTTGAGTAGCGACTGGTTCGAAGAACTAATGCAGCGAGGTGTTTTAAACTGACTGGCCGCTGCTCCCAAGTTCATCGAGTGATCCACAATTTTCCTGAAGGTTCCTTTGGCTACAATGCGAAGCTCAAGCGCTCCAATTCTGTTTTCCTTTCTGTTACAAACGTACACCTCGTCGACCAAAGCCTCGTCCAGTATGCAACAGCATTTCTGAAAAACTTCGTCATATCCATCACCAATCTCTCTGCTGAGCTCCCAGAATATTACATAGTGACCAGGCTCACTTGACAGGTCTGCGTAGCTTGTAAAGTCCACCACCTCCAAGTCTGGTTCCTGGTTCAGCAACTCCGCGGCCTTGTTCACGCTTACTTGCACGTCTCTTTCAGTTGTCTTGTCAATGTTTATGCATGAGAGAATTGAGTTCTTGGGATAAGCATATGAAAGCTGGGGAGAAGAATTGTAAAATCCTTTCACTGTAACAACATCATCCAACCTGTACCTATAGAGACCTGTAGAGCGATAGTGTAAAATATAATTCTATGAATGGCTGAAAGTGCAATGCAAATAAAATATGACAGAAAATGAAATCTAAGCCTCATCCCTCACCTAACTAGCATGTCGTTAGCAGCTTTTCAATCTTAAGAAAAATCACCTAACAGTCAGTCACAACAGTCACTCCACAGAAAAGGGTTCAATGTGTAGAGGATTCATGGTGCCAGATCGACATCAATGGGTCTATCCATGAACTTTGATTGGAAATGGTACAATTGAGATTTCCAAGGGTGAACTTTAAGCACCATCAACTGTTACAGGTCTGGCTGGCAAACCTTATCTACTTAGTCGCTAGGTAATAAATGTAAGGATATACGTTATTGAATTTAAATCATTCAGCTAACAAAGTAATAAATGCCGATATATACATCCTTGAACTTGAAATGTTTGAGATTAAAGAGTATATATATATATCCCTAGCATTTAGTATTCTAATGTTTGGTGTATAATATTTACAAAACATGGATACTACATAGCTTAAAGTTATGTCTAACCAATTTGAGTAATAACTTTAGAAAACTGATTAAAATATATACCCTCAAAAGAGCTCAAAGTTTACATCACCTTAAAAAAAATAAAAAATTACACACTGGATATTCATTCAGGAATCGGATTAAAAAATGTGCGTGCCCACATTTACTACTTTGTTGCTGTCTCTAAATTGACATACAACTCGTAATAACAATATTTCCGTTTGGTCTTTAAAGTTTGTGATGCAATGTTCCAAGCATTGTGAACCTACAAGGTGGATTATTCCCTTCATCGAGGGTATGATCTAGGTATTTGGTATTTGGGTTAGGAGTAATTTTCACTATCATTTTATATTTTATTGGAAATTTTAGTAATTAGATTTATTTTGAAAATTTGTTATTAATTGTCTAATCAAAATAATGGTAAGAGTTTGGAAGTTTGTTAATATTAGTATATTTTGTTGTAATTGAAAAATTAGATGTATTATAGCCTTGGCCAGGTTCAATTCCTTAAATTAAATTAAATTAAGCATTTGAGATTGCCCACTCAAACTAATGATAAGGATTTGGAAATTTACTCATATTTACTGATTTTGGTGTAATAGAAAAACTTACGATCAGAAACCACAATGAATAAATAAATTTTATACATAGATGAAACTGAAATCTATACATAGATCAGATGATTAGCTCAGCCGCAGGTTAATGTAAAACGCACCTCCAAATGTGGTAATAACCACTTCGTACTCTTTGCCAATCTCAACCTCAGTGAGGCCAACTGGTTCTGCCTGGAATTCCTTATCTTGAGGGATGAATTCAAAAAATGCTGTGCTAGGTACGACCGTGAAGGTGGTCGTTGCTGGATCAATATTTACACCGAAGTACCCTTGTGAAGCCGCATAACCACCAGGAAGTATCGGCAAGCTCCCAGCATAGTGCCTCAGTTTTTTGACATACGGTTCCATGGAGCCCGTAATTATACAACCGATGTACTTGATATTGGGCCAAAGCTCGTGGATAACTCCATACCAGTTAATGCCTAATAACTTCTCACATTTTTCATAGATTGCCTGTGCCAATTCTGGATTGGGCTTCAAAATTTTAGAGACCGACTCCCTCATGGACAGTACAGTGATCTTTTCATTTAGGGTTCCTTCCTTGATATCATTGCAAAGTTGTTGCCACACATTTTCAAACGTCCGAAAAGCTTCCACAATACTGTAAGCAAAAGATGACGTCAGGCGTACCACTTCGTGGGAGTACAGAAGCCCACATAAGAGATGGCAGTAGAGCGATTGCTCATAACTAAATCCAAACACAACCTCCTCTGGACTGCAAGCAAGCCACTGGTTGCTCTCCTTGTACGTCTTAAATCCCTTACCCCTTAATCCAAGTCCACTTGCATTGCTAGCCTCCAGCCCCCCTTTGGTACGGAATTGCCTGCTCCCATAGATAAATTGCAGGTATCTTGACTGGCTTTGTGGTGCAGGAAACAGCCTGAAAGATGCCACTATAAATAGTATCAATTCCACCAACCATATAAATGGAATATACCCTAAAAATGTAAAACATTTGGAAGAACATAGTACCTAGAAGTATAAGCTTGTGTTATCTGATAGTACTCCAACTTGGATGCGATCACAGAATCATTAAACGGCACCAATTTCTGTTTTCCGTCTCTAATCCCTGACCTGCACAAGAACACTGCCCGATTATAAACTGTTGCACTAACAATGTGCCCTGCTGCTGAACTTATCCTGATTGCTAATAATGTGCCCCCTGCTGCTGAACTTATCCTGATTGCAAATTGCTTAAATATCTTGGAACCCAATCCATAGCATTTAGATTAAACCTGAAATCCTATGGACAATAGCTAGGCTAATTGTTTGACCTAGTTGTTTCTCATGGAAGCTCAATATATTTTTAGAATTTGCACTCTAAAACTTAACTTATGTGTTTAAGATTGTTCATACAGAGGTCAATATTTCTTGGAGATCTAAAATTCTTATTGTTCAATTAAGGACTAATTCTCATCAAACCTGTTGTGAAACAGGGTACTGGAAAAGGCCAAAAGAAATGTGGGAGGAAAGAATATGTATTTTTGGCTCTTCCAAAAAGTTAAAACAGAAAAATTTTCATTTTAGAATGCCAGGCCTTCAAAGACAAGAGGGAAATGGTGGCCAGCTCTTGGCATAATCTATTCAGAGAAGCTGGGAGTGTTTATTGTAAAACTCCACAGGAAAAAGGCAGAATACAAGAACAAGATGGAGAAGCAATCTGTCCCACAGGCTATTTTAATTTGCTTAAAATACTTTCTAGCTAGGGGTATTTATTGGAAAACTCCACAGAAAAAAGGCAGAATACAAGAGCAAGATGGAAAAGCAATCTGTGCCATAGACTATTTTTAATTTGCTTGGACTTTAAGAATACAAGAACAAGATAGAGAAGCAATCTGTCCTATAGACTATTTTTAATTATTTTTAATTTGATTGTACGTTAAAAATACTTTCTAACTACTTATACTTATGCAAATAGCAAATATTAATCACTATTGATTAGTGACTTTTTAATCTAATCTGTATATTACTTTACACTACCACTTTATTCTCATGTAATAAACAAAATAAAACAACACGTAGTTGAATCATTAAATTAAGAAAAAAACAAAACACTAACTAGGTTAAATGAAATAATACGTTAAAGAAAAGGCAGTGATGGGATCAGCAGTTAGAATGGGGGAAGTATCCCCATCTGCAATTCTCTGTATGTACGGCTCCAAATCGCTATAACATACGACAGGAACAGATGACTTGTAGTGCTGTACCGGATCTGGATCTGTGCTTCCTTCGAATACGCCCCACTTTTTCAAGCACTCAGTTCCGCTGTTACGTTGGAGGATGGTCTCCAGCGTCTCTCGCTGAACTCTTTCTGCATTCTGTGTCATTATTTCGAATTCTCTAATCACTTCCTCCTGGATATCATCACTTCCCGGCATATTGTTTCCTTTCAACCCGTCCGTTACAAGATTAAGCAACTCAGCCTCCTTTCCTTCAATCCCTTTTCCATTTTCGCTCCTCTGATTCATATTGCCCTCCAGAATCTCTCGCTGAACTATTTCTGCATTCTGTGTCATTGCCTCCAATTCTCCAGTCACCGTCTCCTCGCTATCAGCGCTTCCAGGCATATTGCTTCTTCTCAACTCGTCTTTAACATTATTAATCAACACACCTTCCTTTCCTTCTATGCTTTTTCCACCTTCGCTCCCCTTATTCTCATTTTCCTCCGGAATCTCTCCATGAACTCTTTCTGCAATCTGTGTTATGGCCTCCAATTCTCTACTCACTTCCTCGTACTGTCTATCAATGCATCCCGGCATATTTGATTCTTCTCGAGTTGTCTCCCACAAGATTAAGCAACCCCGCCCTTCCTTTCCTTCGATCCTTCTTTCCACCTTCGCTCCTCTTATTCACATTTTATGGGGACACTCCACATTCTTTTTTGGTGATAAACTAATAGTGTTAGTGTCACCGTCTTTTCCATCTGTCCTCCTGTTAAACTAGATCTACAAGTGTTACTCTGACAATCTTTTCAGTCTATTATCTCATTCATCCTTATCGAGAGCAGGTGACCATGGTCCATCCATGGAAAATAAAATCTGGCACACGGTGTGCTAAAGGCGTTCGCACAACTTTTGATTGGGCCAAAATGATTAGCAATCTTGGGAAAATACAAATTTTAAATTTACTCAGAAAGTTTGGAAAATCAACATAAACTCATCTTAATCTTAATTTTATATAATATACGAAAAAAATTAAAAATTAATAAAAATCTGTAATTATAAAAATACAAACCTTCTTTGTGTAAATTTATTAATATATTCTTTCCTAAATCCTTTTTATTAACAAAATTATATTTTGATTATTCTGAAATTATAATTTCACAATCGCAATTATAAAATAATATTGTAAAACAATAATTTATAAAATAGACGTGGGACAAATAGATCTTAGAACAAAAATGGAATAAGATATAAAATAGAGGTGGAACAAATAGATGTTAGAACAGAAATGGAATAAGAATGAATTGACAAAGTGATAATCATTGATTTAAAAATTTTGGAAAATAGGAAAGAGAATGATCAAATAAGGAAAGAGCATAGGTTAGGTTTCGAAAATTAGGAAAGAGACTAATCAAATAGAGAGAATAAGTTCGGAAAATTAGGAAATAAAATAAGATAGTGGAATTAGATATGCACAAATATAAATAAAATAAGATAGTGGAATTAGATATGCACAAATATAATCTAATGTCTGATCACGTTGTCCGGCAACTGTCACGATACAGCAGTTTCCCATCGTTCACAGCGTTTGAATTAACGTTTAGCCCACCGCCCAAGAAACGTGAAACGGCATTGTTCGGATGGTGCCTGCATTGCTTTTGGCAAGCTTGTACTTGCTTTTAGGTGTTGAATTTGGTGAAAAACTTTAAGGTAAAATTTTGATTTTTGTTATTTAAATTGAGTTTTTCACTATAAATATAAATTTAGCGCTTTAAAATTTTTTTAGGGCATTTCGATTGTGCAAAATTACCTATCAAACTTCTATTTTCAATAAATTCCAGTTAAATTTTTGAGAAATTAAACCGAAAAAATCCACTGTAAAAACCTAAAAAAAAAATTCGCACTGAAAACTACTCTTAAAAAAAATCGTTTTAATTAACGCTGAGATAAATGCTCATACAGATTAACGTGAATATAATACAAAGTTGTCTATCTAGCCAGAGGAATTGCCCGAACAGCCAAAATTGGCCAGAATATGGGTAATTTTTTTTTAAGAAATCTTGCAATAAGAGTGTTTGAATCATGTTTTTTATGATGGAAATGGATTCAGCACCATCAAAAACCTGTGGAGCACCCAAAATATTGAAGTTTTATAGCTATAATCTAGATTTACAAAAATCCCTACCAGATTTTCTTAAAATCTTACCTGAATTTCAATGATTTTCAGGAAAAAAAAAACAGTCTAGTTGTTTAACTACTAAATTTAACACGCGCTCATCGCTCAAGCAGAAAAACGTGAATCTAAATTTTGCTGATGAATCATTCAAGAGATTTGTTTCCCATTTTACCGATTCATGTAGTCACTGGAATGGGCAAATCGAATATTTTGCAATAAACCAATTAGAGGAAAAATCTCCATACCGAATTGACCTGCAGGTGGGAAAGCATAATTTATTTAATGTCTGCCACTACTTAGCGATAGGGTTTTGAAAAGCAGTAAGGACGCTTCGTGACGCCGTGCGAAAATCCATTGTGATTTTTGGGTTTCGACGAACAATTACGATAACTATTATTCCGTTACCTGCCATTCAGTCATGAAGAGCAGATGGATTCTTCCACAGAGATGGTGTCTCTGGGTTTTTTAAATAGTTCATATTGAATTATGCTTTTCGTCTTGTGCTTTAAATTCTTACCTGTTATTCCATTTTGAAGAGAAGTAGATGGTATTTTTGGTTTTTTTAATTCATTCAGATTGTATTAGACTTTAAATTCTTACCTGCCATTCCAGTTTGAAGGACAGATAAATTCCTCCTCATAAATGGTATTTTTGGTTTTTTAATTCATTCACATTCTGTTAGTCTCTTCTTTTTGTTATATATATATATATATATATATATTTTGTTTTTTTTGTTTTTTTTTGTGATTATAGATTTAAGATATGGTGATTTATGGATATTTAATTTGTCAAAATTATTAGAGATACCATTTAATCAAAATCACACCAATTTTTAATATAATTGTATTATTTTCGTAAATAATTATTATGACATAATTTAAAAATGCATTCCATTGCAGTCTAAGCCATGACTATATATATAGTTTTAATAAAAGTAATTAAAATTATATATAAACAAACATATGAGGTGTTCCTACCTCCAATACAAGGACTAACCCAAGCAAATTAACTCCAAAATTAAAATTAAAAACAAATATTACTGCTTTTTTATGATAAAATTAATAAAAATATGAAATAATCTCAAATGATGTAGCATTTTTTTTATTTGATTTTTTGGGCCAAAAATCAAATATATTTGATAATAAATTATTTTCAAATGACATTATTTTTTTTTACTTGGATAATTAATCATTAATTTATGTGGAAAATGATGATCATTACTCTAATACACATTTTAGAGATGATATTTTTGGTTTTTTAATTCGTTCAAATTGTATTATATTTATAGTTTTGGAGATGATTTTTTTGGTTTTTTAATTGATTCTAATTGTATTATATTTATAGTTTTGTGATTTAAAGCTTGTTATTTATAATGGGAAATAATATACTGAATTTTAATAAAAATAATTAAAATAAAAATAAGTATGATAATTTAGTATTATTTTTATTTATTTTACTAGTTTTAATTTTATTTTTTTATTTTGTGAGTATCGCTCATACAATGAATGTGAAATGGATTATTCAAAAATCATGAGAAATTAGTAAGTTAAAACTGTCTTTCATAAAAATGATCATATATGAATAACTTACTTAAAGCAATTGAATCCAAAAATGATATCTAATACAATGCAGAAACCCTCATACTTAAAATTAAAAATAATTTAATATTATAAAATTTAAAAATATTTATCAACAATAAAAATTTCTAATAAATTATTATTTCATAATATATTTTTAAACTATATTTTTAAAATAATAATGATAATGATTACCGCACTTTAATTATTATTTCATATAATATATTTTTGAAATAATAATAATATAATTATTATTATAATATGACAGTAGATTACTTTATATAACACTAACATAGTAACTTAAATAAATAACATCTCTTTTATGTAATCTAAACATTTTCATTCATATCTCTCTATTAATTAATTAATTTCCAAAATTCAACTGCCCCTTAAAAAAAAATGTTGACCAATTAGAAAAAACAAACTGACCAATTTGGTTTTTCACATGGTTATTAAAAGAGAATACCCAGTTTTGATTTTCGTATGATTATCGTATTTCTAACTTCTTGTCATCTTAATTTCTAGCATTCTCTTGTGAGTGGCTGTGTGTTATGTGTTTGTCGAATTGCAAGTTAAACGAGACATTTTCTTTTTGCAAATTAAAAATTAATGAAAATTGCATAATGTAATTTAGTATGTGAACGTCAAGTGAGGTGAAGTTAAATTAGAGTTAAAAGTTTTATATATTCATGATTGATTACTAAAGTTTTAATTTAATAAATTATACTTTTATAAGATAAAAGATTATTTAGTTTTCTAATTTTTATTTTTATTTTTTAAATGTATAGTATTTGTAATTTGAGAGTATGTTTTAAAATTGTTTTGGTTTAATTAAGTGTTTGTCTTTCTCAAATATAAAGAAATATGTTAATCAATTGTTGACAATTGGAAACTTTCCTTTTACAATTTGAGAGTATGTTTTAAAATTGTTTTGGTTTAATTAAGTGTTGGTCTTTCTCAAATATAAAGAAATATGTTAATCACTTATTGACAATTGGAAAATTTCCTTTTACAATAGGGAAGATATCATCATATTAGGGTTCTAATTAGACTAATTTTATTTTAGTGTGAGGATATTTACTAGAATATATGTCTCGTTTTAGTACTAATCTAGCATAAAGAATGATAAAATTTAATCTACACTATAGAAAATATATGACATAAAATATTTACTAGAAAATATTACTTAATTTATGCAGGCTATTGGTTTTTAAGATGGGCATATGTTATCTAATCAGAATGTGAAAGGGAGAAATATCATTTGAATAGATATCTTTAAGAGTTTTGTAATTGTTTGGGATACTAACCTTTCTAACTTATATGTGGGTTGGGTCATCTCCTCATAAATTTGTGCTTATATGGGTTTATTTTTATGTAATCATTAATTTATTTTTATTGGAAAAATGATGCTATGGGTTTATTTTTATGTAATCATTAATTTATTTTTATTGGAAAAATGATGCTATCTTAGGAGTGAGAACAAGTCTCAAAAATATCTTTTAAATATCAACAAAATGAAGAATTGAAACATTTAAGGATTTAAAATTAATTTAATTTGTTCAAATAACTCAATGACTCATTTATGTATTTTGTCTCAAAAAAAATAAAATAAAAATGCATTCTAATAATCTTTCTAGGAAGTAATTCAATGAAAGAAAGCACGTTTAACTGGAAACCAATAATGCATATAAGAAGGAAACATATTGTTTCATTGATTTGACTATGGATGATTTTATTTCTTTAACTACCACTCATCTTCTTCCATATAATTTGATACTTATGACATATCTTTGGATCTGTTTCCATTTCTGTTTCAATGATGTATCTGGAGCTGGACCACTGGCTGTATTTATTAGACATCTAAGGTAAATAGATAGATAGGAATGACATTTTTCAGATGGATCTGGCTGTATTTATTAGACATCTGAGGTAAATAGATAGACAGGAATGACATTTTTCAGATTGAACTTGCACTGACCGATATGTTTTAGGATATTTATTTTTTTATGTTTGTATTTAGAAGATAATTTGGAAATTAACTTCATACATTCATTTGGAAATTGGAAGAAGTTTTGAATGTCACTCCTATTCTAGTTAGTAATTTTTCTTAGATTTCACTAGTATTGGTTTATCTATTATCACTAATCATCTAGTGCAATCGTCAAACGAAATACCTCCTTAATTCCTCATAGATGAAACATAGAATTATTCAATGATATCTAATGTTCTACCGCAGACGAAATCACACCAGTTAAAAGATTCTTAAATTTATTCGTTAATGATGAGGCACCAGTTAAAAGATTCTGAAATTTATTCTTTAATCATGAGGTTGTTGGATTTCCTTCGATATAATATTTGCATTATTTTCTCATCTTACTTCGAGAATTTACCGACAACTTTAGATTTTTCTGTTTTTTCACACATGACAATTTTGTCAAATTAATGTAGTAGTACAATGTCATCTTCCATCTTAACATCAAATTGATCTTTGAATTTTATCAAATCATGATAAAGGTTATAAATTTTATTCAACATAATGAACAATTTCAACTCAACTTGCTTGAGTTGATAATTAACGATAATAGTTTGATCTTTGAATAAATTCACTTTTGTATGTTATTTCTTTAATTGGTGTATGTTACATGGGCTTGAAAACTTGGAACTTTTGTATGTTAAATATCTTAATTTCTATAGCTTGAACTTGTCTCACATATTCCATTTGTTGAGCATGTCTATTTTCAATTTCATTAATATATTTCATGTGTTACTATTTTGCTTTATATTTTTCATTTTGATGCGTGGAAGAACTATACGAGAATAATATAGTGGTGATGTAATGTATATCTTAGTTACGATAAATACCCCCCTATAGTCTCCAAGGGGTAACCTAGGAAATAAAAGTAAGTGGCCAACTCATAATAAATGACTCAGGGAACATTCCTGTGCAAAAATGATAAGATGAGTGGGAGGTGCTAGCTGCGTGGTGTTGGTATTGATGTCAAATAAGGATATGTCAACCCTAATAAACCAATTATGTAAACATTGATGTCAACATACTTTTTATGGATTATTAGAGGTTTCATAGTTTTGATGAAGTTTTTATAGGAGTTGTACAGGTCCTGATGGTTTCTAAGGATGTGGTGATGAAGTTGGTAGAGATCTAAGTCAAAGGAGCTTTGCATTTTCCATGATTATCTGTAGTGTCGCTGGAACAGAATGGCATGCCTACACAAATAGGATGTTTTCTTTGGTATTGAATGTCATGCTTGCGTAGATTTTCTCTGGCATGCCTATAAAAATAGGCCACTTTCTTTGGCATCAAATGTCATGCTTGCATAAATTCTATCAAATAGATAATTTTATGCATAAACATATGCTTATAGGTTCTAGAATGTAATACCATGAGATTTTACAAAGGAATCTACCCAAGATTTTGTATGGAAGGTATTGACTTGGTGCATGATGATTATGTTAGAATTGTTCCTCCAAATGATTTGAGCACATTGATCCATTAGGTAGTTTAGTTAGTTGATGAAATTGTTTAAATAAGTTAGTTAATGGATCGAAAAGAGGTTAGACAGTGTGCATTATGCCAAGAAAGGGTCTGAGTAGAGGTTAGAGAGTGAGAACCTAGAGCATGTAGTTTTACAAAGATCGTGGGAAGTGTGTTGAGAGACCTCTAGCATAAATTGCGACAAAACACGTGAAATCATAGTGTGTGTGGCTTCTTCTTGAGATGCTAGTGCATATGGATGAGTTGGTGATATGTTAAAAGGGCATAGAAGAGTATGATTAAGTGTTGTATATCTGTAGCAGATGCATGGAGCACATGGATGAAAGATAGATTGTTGATACATAACATGGTGTGGAAGTAACATATGCATATTGTGATTTCTAATAATGCCATGGATGCATAGTCTATATTACTTCATGCAGAGATCATTTGTTATACAATGTTGACTATGTGTTACAGGGGTTCCTAGTTGAGCATGTTTTGTTGTATTACAAAGTTGATATATGGATGAAACCGCGAAGGTGGGTTACACTTTTGTGAGAATCAGGGGTGGAAAAGTCATTTTCCCAACAGTTCGGCCGAACATTTATAAAAGTTCGACCGAACTGTCTTAGAGTTCGGCTGAACTTTCGAAATTAGTTCGACCAAACTCATTCTTCTGTTTACATTAACGACGTATTGATGACATGGACAAATAGATTTTTGGCCGGAGATGAGCAAACCAATACCTAAAGTTCGGCTGAACTATTAGTCCGACCGAACTTTTAGAATAATCTGGCCGAACTTTAGTTTATAAACACACCAGCCCAGAAACATGAATAGGTTTTGGGCTTATTAACATTGTCGAATGTTGTTGGAGCCCATGAGTCTTGATTCAGGGTCACAGGCGCATAAATTTCAGTGGTTTTGTTTTGTTTGTTTGTGAAATTTTTTATTGTTGTTCTGCGGTTCTGCTATTTTTAATTTATAGTTTTTTTTTTTTTTTTTTTTTTGTAGGTAATTTGTAATCCATGATGTGCTCAGCGATCTCATGTTTGTTTTCTCGTTGCGACCTCGACATCTTCAAAAATATCCTACCTCGTCTTCTTCTCATTGCGGCCTTGATGTCTCCGAATTTCCCGCTTCCTACTTTTCTCAAAGTATTGTTCAAATGTAATTTTTTGTGTTTAAATCACAAATCAGTTAATGAAAAGTTAAAATCTAGACTCAAATGGTTGTTTAAATGTAATTTCTGTGTTTAAATCACAAATTGTTTAAATGTAATTTTCTGTGTTCAAATCGCAAATTTTTTAAATGTAATTTTTTTTGTTTAAATGTAATTTTCTGTGTTTTAAAGCTAGAATCTTTGAATCATCATAACCAAGATCATACCAAATGAGCACAACTATGTTGTAGGTTGAACTCAATTCGATTTTAGAATTCTGAAATACTGATAGGAGTTTTTTTTTAATTTGATTTTGTTTATCTGATTCTAAAATATTCTTGCTTAAAACTTTTAAATCCTAAAGAGAGAGCCTTCTTAACAGTGCAGTTCATAGGGTCCACTCTGAAGGCTATAACCCATTCAGATGCTGCTAGTCACTGTATTATGGCCAACAGGGGATAAGAACTGCACCAATGCCCCCATTGGATACATCTCCTGCTCAGTTTCTAGAACCATGTCCCGAGAAGGAAAGCATGAATGCAAATTCTCCTTCCTGCTCCTTCCTGGTATGAAGTGCAGATCAAGAATTCTCGCCCTTCAGACCAATTCACATAAAAACCAATGCTGCTCTGCATCATTGTCACGTCTCCCCGGTATTGATTACGGAGATACACTCTTAGTTAGTACGAGTAATGTAAGGATCTAGGCAAGTTATGAAACCACCACTTATTTCCAGAAGGCATGTGTTGCAACAAGTTGCAATTAGATTTTTTTTAATTTGATTTTGTTTATCTGATTCTAAAATATTCTTTCTTAAAACTTTGAAATTCTCTTTAAATTTCAGGTTGAACTTAACTCAGATTGTAATTTTCAAAAATACGTTTTGGATTTCGATTGCTTAAACAAGGAATTATATTTTTTTTGGGGTCATCTGTCTCATTTTAAAAATATTTTTCAATTGTTTTTGAGGTCATCTGTCTCATTTTTAAAATATATTTCAATTGTTTTTGAGGTCATCTGTCTCATTTTTAAAATATTTTTGAAATTTGCAATTTGTTGTGGGTGAAAAATGTGTGGGTGTTGATGGTATTCAGGCTAAATTTCTGTAAATCTTATTTTTTTTCCATCTATTTTTGGGATTTTGTCTCCAAATTGTTTCTAATCAATTAGAACATCCTCAGATATAATTTAACTAGTTGATGAACCTTAAACTTCTTGCATCATGTTGAATCATCCTAACCAAGATCTAATGTGCTGAAAACTAGTACAAAACAAAGTAATCACATAAAACGTCTGTTTCCAGATCACAATATCCTGTAAAAATGCAATCAAGTGTAATTAAAAATGAACTTAACTTAGATTGTCAATTTCAGAAATACATTTCGAAATTCGATTGCTTGAACAGAGAATTCTATTGCTTTTGAGGTCACCTGTCTCATTTTTAAAATATTTTTCAATTGTTTTTGAGGTCATCTGTCTCATTTTAAAAATATATTTCATTTTTTTTTTAGTTCATCTGTCTCATTTTTTCAAATTTTCAATTTGTTGTGGGTGAAAAATGTGTGGGTGTTGATGGTATTCAGGCCAAATGTTTTTAAATCTTATTTTTCCCATCTATTTTTGGGATTTTGTCTCCAAATTGTTTCTAGTTAATTAGAACACCCTCAAATATAATTTAGCAAGTTGATGAACCTTAAAATTCTTGCATCCAGTTGAATCATCCTAACCAAGATCTAATGTGTTGAAAACTTGTACAAAAAAAAGTAATCACATAAAACGTTTGTTTCCAAAATACAATCTCCTGCAAAAATGCAGTCAAGTGTAACTAAAAATGAACTTAACTTAGATTGTAAATTTCAGAAATACCTTTTGGAATTTGATTGCCTGAACAAAGAATTATATTTTTTTTGAGGTCATTTGTCTCATTTTAAAAATATTTTTCAATTGTTTTTGAAGTCATATGTCTCATTTTAAAAATATATTTCAATTGTTTTTGAGGTCATCTATCTCATTTTTAAAATATTTTTCAAATTTTCAACTTGTTGTGGGTGAAAAATGTGTGGGTGTTGATGGTATTCAAGCTAAATTTCTCTAAATCTTAATTTTTCCCATCTATTTTTAGAATTTTATCTCCAAATTGTTTCTAATTAATTAGAACACCCTCAAATATAATTTAACTAGCTAATGAACCTTAAACTTCTTGCATCAAGTTGAATCATCCTAACCAAGATCTAATGTGCTGAAAACTGGTACAAAACAGAGTAATCACATAAAACGTTTGTTTCCAGATCACAATCTCCTGTAAAAATGCAGTCAAGTGTAATTAAAATGAACTTAACTCAGATTATGAATTTTAGAAATACCTTTTGGAATTTGATTGCTTGAACAAAGAATTATATTGTTTTTGAGGTCATCTGTCTCATTTTTAAATATTTTTCAATTGTTTTTGAGGTCATTTGTCTCATTT
The DNA here is from genome assembly GCA_034641835.2 of Pinus albicaulis. Taxonomy (NCBI): domain Eukaryota; kingdom Viridiplantae; phylum Streptophyta; class Pinopsida; order Pinales; family Pinaceae; genus Pinus; species Pinus albicaulis. Next base: position 625,226,774 of record CM076581.1, read on the forward strand.
TTAAAATATATTTCAATTGTTTTTGAGGTATCTGTCTCATTTTTAAAATATTTTTCAAATTTGCAATTTGCTGTGGGTGAAAAATGTGTGGGTTTTGATGGTATTCAGGCTATATTTATTTAAATCTTATTTTTTCCCATATATTTTTGGGATTTTATCTCCAAATTGTTTCTAATTAATTAGAACACCCTCAAATATAATTTAACTAGCTGATGAACCTTAAACTTCTTGCATCAAGTTGAATCATCCTAACCAATATCCAATGTGCTGAAAACTGGTACAAAAAAAATTAATAATATAAAACATATGTTTGCAGATCACAATCTCTTGTAAAAATGTAGTCAAATGTAATTAAAAATGATGTGAAAGTGTCGACAAAAATATATATATCCACCTTTACATAAAATTTGAAGATTCGTAAATATATATGACTTAATTGCATTTCTCAACCATTTGGCCACTAAATATTACTTCCTAACCATATGTGCCACATTGCTCCACTTACAAAGTCCGATGTGGTTTCTAACTAAGTCTCAATAAGGAATATAGAATGAATGTTTCAGATTCAGATGTTACCTAGATGTTTCAGATGCACTATATCACTATAACATCCTAGTAAACAAAATAATATCATCACAATAACAATACTTGTAGCAACATCAGAGGGTTTTTTGGGGCCATATATTGTTAGTATGGATTGTGCTCATACTACAGAGCTGTAAAGAAGGAGATTATGGATTGTGCTCATATTTCAAAGCTGTACATATTTGGCCCTTTCTTGGTCTCAGATGGATTCTTCTATTTTTTTATCTTTCTCTTTGAAACAGGTGTGACAACAATAGCATAGGAATTCTCTCTGATGTGACATCAATGTCACATGAATTCTCTTTGAATCTTACAGGGGACATTAATTCCTCCTCTGAATAGTCACTCTCATTCTCACCACCCATTTCTGCCCCCTCCTCTTTCTTAAACGACAACTAGAAAAAGAGTTACACCTCTCCTCTTGATTACCACAACTCCTAGAAGAGGGTGTGAGCTGACCCTCTTCCAACTCATTATCATCATCGCCATTCTTAACGTCAATACTGGCAATCTCTCTAACCCCGACATTGTTAAGCCTCCTAGGTAACATCTTTTTTCATGTTAATATTGAATAAAAATTTAGCAAGCTCAGTAGGTAGGATTGAATGGTGTCAAAAAATGCTATATAGTTTATTTTCTCCGATTTTTCTTTTTCCAGATTTCCTACTATATAATAATCTATTTATATATTTGATTACTTCTCCATCTATTAATCTATTACAGGCTTGGAAGAACTTATTTGATATTTTTAGCATCTTTATTCTCCATCTTTCCTCTTAGTTTTTCCATGTTCAATCTTATCCTCATATCTGTTTGGAGATTAATGTCCTAAAAAAAAACAGAAGTGAAATTAATAGGTTTCACTATTGAACTAGTGTGATGGTATTTAAATAAGTAAGTTAAGCAACTTTCTATACAATGAGCATGGTTACAGTGTTACTACAGGTTAACTTAGCTCACTACAACCATATCAAGAAGAGTAATCATCATTTTCAAGCACAGTACTTGTATAGACTATCTAAGAGGCGGTCTCTAGATGTCTAGATGTATATTCTCTTCAAGTTTTCTCCAAGCAACATACAGTTTCTTTGTCATCCTCCATAGTATAAGCCACATGGTACATTCATTGTTAGTTCTGTCCCTCCAACATCTGACATGGTTGTATTTTATTAATGTACTTAAATTTACACCTTCCATGATGCTTCTAATCTTGTAAAATGTTAAAAGTGGAGTGTTTTATGATGTAATGGATATAAATAATCTAGATTGACATGGTTGTATTTTATTAATGTACCTAAATTTACACCTTCCATGATGCTTCTAATATTGTAAAATGTTAAAAGTGGAGTGTTTTATGATGTAATGGATATTAATAATCTAGATTGACATGGTTGTATTTTATTAATGTGCCTAAATTTACACCTTCCATGATGCTTCTAATCTTTTAAAATGTAAAAAGTGGAGTGTTTTATGATTTAATGGATTTTAATAATCTAGATTGACATGGCTGTATTTTATTAATGTACCTAAATTTACACCTTCCATGATGCTTCTAATCCTGTAAAATGTTAAAAGTGGAGTGTTTTATGATGTAATGGATATAAATAATCTAGATTAACATGGCTACAGTGATATGATGATAGTGTAGGTTTACGTTCAAGTTGTAAAATTTTTGTATATATCAAGGATGAATGATAGTACAAGTCAAAAATGACATTATTATAAATTATTAAACAATATGATAGGTTTTAAATCATACTTCTTATTAAGGACATATCTAATTTGTAAGTTGAAAATTCTTTTTTATGTTCTTAGCCTATTTATAGATGTCAAATTAAAGGTTTCTAGATGTGATTTCTCCCATAAACTTCAAGGAAAACTAAACGGAAAACTAAAGTCTAAGGAAAAATCCTATACATGTCATTTCTCCCACAAACTCATAAAGGTGTGACTTTTGACATAACTTCATCAACCACTACCACTAGTTGTTTTAGTAAGTGCATAAAGTAATTTTGCAAACCATGTACATGTCATTTCGCCCACAAACTCATCAAAGTGTGACTTTTGACATAACTTAATCAACCACTACCACTAGTTGTTTAAGTAAGTGCAAACCACTACCACTTTAAGGAAAACTGTGTACATGTGTCATTTCTCTCATACATGTGTCATTTGTCCCATAAAAGTTTAGGAAACAATTAAGGCATGTGTCATTTCTATGTCATTTATCTGTCATTTCTCCCATAAACTATACTTAGGCAATGCCATTTCTCCCATATACTATAAGACGAACTTTAAGGCAAACTATGTACATGTCATTTCTATCTTAAACTCTAGGCAAGGAAAAATTTAAGCCATGTCATTTCTAGACCTGATTTCTCCCATAAACTTTAAGGCAAACCATGGACATGACATTTCTCCCAAAAATTAAAGGATGTCTCCCATTAATTCATGGCAAACTTTAAGGTTTAAAAATTGAACTTAAAGTGGCTGAACTTCCATAAGATTTTAGTCTATCTGTTGAGTGTTAACTTCTACAAGTTCTAAAGGTAGAGTCTGTAAAGGGCCAGGTAGCCTTTGGATCTCATATTTTCTCAAAGGTGACATATCCATTAAATGCCCCTAAAACCAATCTTTGGAATAGATCTAAATAGAAGTTCTTCATTTTAATATCCATAAACCACTACCACTTTAAGGAAAACCATGTAAATGTGTCATTTCTCCCATAAAATCTTAGTGAAACTTGAAAACATGTGTCATTTTTCAAGGATTTCTCTCATTAAATTTAAAGCATGTGTCATTTCTCAAGGTTTTCTCCCATTAATTCAAGGAAAAATTTAAGGCCTAAAAACTGCACCTAAAGTAGTTGAAATTCCATAGGATAGGATCCCCCAAACTCAAGAGTTTCTCTCATTAATTCAAGGAAAATTTTAGGGCCTAAAAATTGAACCTAAAGTGGCTGAAATTCCATAGCATTTTAGTTTGTTTGTTGAGTGTTAAATTCTACAAGTTCTAAAGGAAGAGTCTGTAAAGGGCCAGGTAGCCTCTGGATCTCATCTTTTCTCAAAGGTGACATATCCAGTAAATGCCCCTACAGTCAATCTCTGGAAAAGATCTAAATATAAGTTATTCATTTTAATATCCATAAAGCACTGTGTTGAGGAGGTAAATCCCCTCTGCGGACAAAGGCGATCCCTACTAGCCCAGCAGGGGTCTAGCAACAATCACGAAATGTTACGACGCAAGTTCCTAGTTACTAATGAAAAGACCAAAGATGGAGGCCTACCTAGAATCCAATGCTACGATCTGAAGAAGAGAGCGTTCCCATTCCTCAGCCTCGGCAGATCACGATCCTCCACGATCTCCGTGGATGGACACCTGCACATGCAAGAAACAAACAGATACAAGCATAAAATCCAGCATACGCAACTAAATATCAGTCAGAAAGGATACTACTCATATTAACATAATCGAAAACAGAGTGGAACCATAATCATAATCATTCATTAAATAACAATTGAAAGAGATTACAACCAAAGTTCTGACGTCGTGGTCTCCTTCGGATGGGTCTCCAGTCGTTCACGTCTCGCAAAGCTCGCCAGGGAAAGGGAAAACCTCTCCAGAGTCTCTCGACGATGGTCTCCTTACTTGAGTCGGCCTTAAGGGAAAAAGAGGGCTCTTTACAGCGCAAAGGCTCTTGGGAATATGGAGATTCAAGGCTTAGGCACTTCAAGACTAGCTTGCCATGGAATTGAGCAGGCTTTTATAGATGGGGAAGGAGGGAGTTGGGATCCCTATTATTGTGGGATTGGCCCTATCAACAAGGAAGGTTCCATGGGAGGTGGCAAAACCACTTCCCTTCCATAGAAATCCCGCAGCCAAACCTCCCAACTCAAGATAGGCAATGGTTTCTGAGTTTGTTGAAACACAACTTCCACCATCTTTATTTAAAAAACACTCCTTAAATTGGCTGGCGCGACTACTGCTCTGGGACAGAGTGCCAGTTGGCGCGGCCTCTTTGTAGAATTTTCCTCATTGGCGCGAGTGATGAACTGTCTGCCTGCACCAATGCAAAAGGAGATGTTTTCATGATTTTTTGCAAGGAGATGTCTTTAGGGCAATTGAAGCTCATGCTTAGAGGAATGCATTGATGATGATTTCAAGGCATGACAATGTTCACATGTCACAAAATGGGTCCTCCATTGTGCGGGACGGGGAATGGTAGGGACGGTGACAAATTACTGTGTAACAGATGCCCCCTAAAGTATGAGGCCCGAGAGAGAGGGGTGAAATGCTTTACGAGAACATGTTCAACTGAAGCCCCGCCGTCGGAAAACCTGTGCAGAAAAATACAACTGATATCTCAAGTACATGATGTATATGCGGTATGGGCACAGCCATCCGAAACAGAGTACACTATAATCCGGATCCAGGGTATGGGCGCAGCCATCCAGCGAGGATCAAATAAATAGACTCAGGTATGGTCGCAGCCATCCAATCAGCGAGTCATATACATAATGATAATAATCCACAATCGCAGCCTGGATTACAACAGACACAATCCAGGGTCTTGCGCTCCATCTCGACCCAAACAAAGTACAATTTCGAGCATGTGAATATGTGAGCTGAAGTCGAACATGCAAGAACATCGTCTGATTACCAGCCAATGATGAAAGCTGTTAACAGACGCGAGAGGAACCACCAATAATGACAATGGTCCTCAAGGTACTACAGGTACAATCTACGGCGTGTGAATCAATGAGTTGGCGTCGAACACCCGCAGAATCACTCGATCGGAGGTCAATGATGAAAACCTCACGTCGAATGCGACGAACCTGCCATTGAGGCATGCAGGCTCCAAGGTACCATAAGGAGTCTCTAGACCAACTTCCTGGATAATGAGTTGATGTCGACAGGAAGTGACATTGATCGAAGGTGGGCCATAATGATTCCCACATCATCAACACGAGACAGAGGAACATGATGTTTTGTTGTGAATCGTGATCGGATGAGAATCGCAGGAAGGTTGATAGTTTGCAGGCCAACTTTCTGAACATATTGACGGCATGACAAAGGATTTGGCAGTATTTGACATCACAAGATCAGAGGCCATGGTGACGAGGCAAAGAGAAGATGAGAGGTCAAAAAGGATCACCCAAACCCACGGAGGCAAGTGAAAAATGAGATGAGATGTCCCCAACCCGACACGAATGCAGACAAGTTCCATGTTCAAGAGCGACATACTGCCGACACGAAGATGATACTGGTTCAAATTTTCCCCCACCATTTATGGCGAGTACCTCTTTATTTTTACACAAGTTTGAAGAGGATACCATATGCTTGTCATATAATTTCTTCCTTCAGACGAATCCATCCTAGTACATTTAACGAGCCCTAGGAAGGAGGAACTCAGATACCGTCATTACGACTGAATCCAATGTCATCAGGTTTTAACGAGTCTGAAAAAGGAAGAACTCGGCGTATTTTCATGTTTAGAGAGTTTGAAAAGACAGCGCAAAAGTAAACTCCAACGGTCCCTTTTCGTAAATAGTCCCCCAGACCCGAAAAGGTAGAAAACAAAATCTGAGAAAACCTCCTAGTCGTAATAGACTAGGGTATTCCTTTTTCGTGAATCAATCATCCCATACCAAAAATGGGGTAAAAGTATACCGGTGATGTCGATTCGTGTCCATTTTAATGAGATCGAAACGAAAAGGGCCTCGGCAATATTTTCATGTTTAGAGAGTCAGAAAAGAGCTGAAAGATGACTCCTCCTGGAGGAACGAGTGGTATAAAGGGTAGCAACTGGTTCCGGTAATGGTGGAACTTCTCAGAACAAGATAAAGATCAAGAGGCTGGCTTACAAGACCACTCATCACAGCAGTTCCTCAGGAATGGGTAAAACAACCAAGTGAAGGCATATGATCGACCAAGCAGATAGTAACGATGGAGTGAGAAAACCACGGCTCATCTGGCAAAGACAGGCTGATAAAATGGCAATCACGAGAGGTAAAATAGGAAAGGTTTCATTTTTACACAAGCTTGAAATCAGGAAACTCTGCTTGAAGTTGGTTTCATTTTTACACAAGCTTGAAACAAAGATAAACTATGCTTGAAACCAGTTTCATTTTTACACAAGCTTGAAATGGAAACAAACTATGCTTGAAAAATTAAGCATGCCCCCAACATGGTGACTCAATTCGAGGTACATGCCCTCCAAGCTTCAGTCCATATGAAAGGCAGATGGAGTGAAGGTTCAAAGTACGAGATCAAGAGAAAGACTCAATTGGGATTTTACGAGAACTTATCAAAGACTCGAATTGATCAGGAACATGTTTCATTATTTTAACGAGGTTGACACATTAAAAGAACTATCCTCAGGACACCTTGTTTCATGGTTTAAGGAGCTTGACACAGGAAAAGAACCATGCTCTAACCAGACCCGGTTTCATTTTTTAAGGAGCTTGACACAGGAAAAGAACCATGCTCTGATCGACCTCATCAAGAAGTCATCGCTTCCAAGAGTTCCAATCCTGATGGAAGGAAAACATCCTGGAAATCAAGACCCAATGCCCCCAGCACACTATGCACGATGGCATCATCACTGAGTACAGGCACGGGGTAGGTAGCCACATAGTTGACCTACGGTGGGGCAGATACAACGGGTGGATAAAAGCCAGGAAGGGATGATGGCGAGCCAGCTGCCACATCACGACCAAAGAATGAAAGCTGATCAATGGTCACGATCCGTCCTTCATGTGGAAAACAGACCACACGAAAGAGGGAGGAGACAAGCGCTCCCATGGCATAGGTGTAATCGCGCCCCAAAAGCAGATTAAAATCCAAGGGGCCTGGAACAACCATCACGTCCATATGGACGGTTTTACCTCCCAAAGTAACGGGTAACCTTGGAAGGATCCCTAACGGTTGACTCGTTCTTCTGTTAAAAGTCAACAGATTCTGGGTAACAGGCGCAAGCGGTGGTGAATCGAAAGCTTTCCAGGTAGTTGAGGATAGAACACTAACAGAGGCACCTTCGTCTATAATGGTGCTGGGTACAACCAGACCAAAAGCCTGTACTGTGATCTCGAAAGGCACATAATACGGAAGGCGGTATCCCACAAATTGTCTCCAATCAAAGAAAGCGACCAAACTACTCGGAGGTGCTACCATCGAACCGAGATGGTCTTCCCCTGGTGTTACAGAAGAAGATGGAGCATCCTCCACGACTTCCATCTCAAAGGTGGGAGGAGTATCCTCTGGGGCCTCCATCACGGGAGGTGGAGGAGCAACTTCTTGAGATATAGGGACAGGAGAATCCTTCTCCAAGTCCAAAGAATCTGAAGAAACAAGAAGAACCTGAGGTATGTGAGATCCACTCTCGACAGAAAAGAGCTGGTGCACCATGGACGGGGCCAGTTCAACCGATCCTACGACCAATGGTTGGTCCGGGACGGATTCGTGAATTTGAATTTCTGGGGGAGTGGGATCGACCAAGGATGACTCTTGACCAATCGTAGGATCAGCTGGCGGAGGACTCAAAGAAAGCCGATTATAACCAGGTGGAAGGCATGGTGTAGAACCGGCTGGGTTGTCCAAAACTTGCTTGGCTTCATCCATATAAGGACAAAGGTGAATGGCATGGTGCCCTTCACACAACTTACAAGGATTGGTGATCTTACCCTGCTTCTTAGAATTCTTATCAACAGCAACTGAAGACGTGCCCCCAACTTGGCTCCCGGAAGTCAAAGGCAACGGCGGACGGCCGTCGGACCATGCTTCGAGCACCTTGGGGATGCCAGGGCAGTCTCGAAGAAGATGGTCTCCCATGCACAACAGGCAAGGGAACTTGACTTTCCATGGAGGGTTGGAAGGTTTATCGAGAGGAGATATCTCAGAAACAGTGGCTGCACTTTTAGCCTCTCGCTTATCAGACTTCTTCTTCTTTGTCTTCTTCTTATTCTTCTTAACCACCTGGTTACTCGAATCCAGGCTTTCACCAGTCGAAGTAGAAGAGGAAGACGCAGAAACAGGCGAAGAAGGGGAGAGGTCCACCTTGGAATCAACATGATGTTGTTCAGGTAGAGGAACTGATTGAACAGTAGCGGAGATATTCGGGACCACAGAGGTTGAAAACAACCAAACAGGCAACCCAACAGTTAACCCAGGAAGGGACAACGTCGCCATGTAAGGAGCACCAACATTCCCGAAAGGAGGAAAATGACCAAGATTCCCTTCAGAGGGGATTCCTTGGTTGGTAAACTCTAAAAAAGTTACCATGAAGACTCAAAACCACACACGGGCTGAAAAAGAGTTAAGACACACGATCAAACGGTCAACAAGCAATATCTAACAGGGCGTATAATCGTGGGTGATTAATTTTTTACCACATTGAAAAATAAGAAACTTCACCGTTTCATGTTTTAAGAGTCGAGAAACGAAAAAACATGACTCTATCTCTTTCAGATTTGACACAAGCATGAAAGGACAAGCGCTTGACGGTCTTTTCAAATTTAGGGAGTCAGAAAAGACCAAATGACTGCTCAGGAATAGTAGGCACAAAGGGTGTACCAAATAACCGTGAACTGCAATATACGCCTTGGTTTTAATAATGAAGAAGAAATCAACCAAGGAATTTCCGTACGTGCAGGAAATCTCCCCGAATGCTGTGTTCGGTGTATCATGGGTATAGGGTGGCAGACTCGGCTTCCTGTGAATAAAGGATTGAAAACCTAGAGGGTTCTCTCTTTATATACGAAACGGTATGGGGAGCACAAGTCCGTACTAGCGCTGTCTAAAGCCAAAAGGCGAATGATAGATGCTAGGTTTAAAGATGCCGGAACACGTCTCTAGCCTAGACCTCTAAATATGTTTCGTTAGATTTCAATGCTGCCTTAGGTTAATTGAGTGGATTTTAAAGTTGATCTTCAATTAGGTTTCGGTTTCAAGGCCCTACCGTATGTCATCTGATAATCTCCTATATGCAGCTATATGAGAAAATAAAACTTTTAATTTGATGAATGCTATCTATTTAAGGGAAGAACTTCAAACAATGATGCAACAAACAGCAAAATTGAAAATGAAAATTTTCCAAACTAGATGACTTTCAGTATCCAAAAGTAATTTCAAACATTCAACGATGCGAATAATGCAACGTAATCTATGCAAAATCCTTTTTTTCCCGAAAACTATGCAATTGTAATCTATGCACAATTTCCTTTTTCTTTTCAAATGATAAGAATGCACTCAATGCATTTTTCAATAAAATGAGAATCTACTTAATGCATGCTTTTAACAGAAGAGAATGCACTCAAAGATATTTTTAGTTTTCAATCACTAAACAATGTGATCTAAGTCCAATGATGAATCTCAAAAACACTTTTCGATGCAATGTGATCTAATGCATTTAAACGAAAAGAAAACTATGAGATGAAAACTAAAAGAACGCAAATCTTCCTAATGAAGGATGAATGCAAAAGAGATGTAAACAAACACTAAGAATGCAATCGTTGTTTCAAAAACTTTGTAACGAAATCCCTCAAAAGGCGACAAGACATATGAGGTCAAACACAAAGAGGACTGATAAAAACAAGGCATTCATTCCCTTTTACATCAAACAATCATGGAAAGAAGACATTCCAACCAATGAGCAATGTAATCTATGCTCATATAGTGAAAAGACCGGAAGGGAAAGACACACTGGTGAAGGATTTAGGGAAAAAGTCTCAATTTTCATACATCCTGAAATTGGCCCGACTTGTAATTGACAACTAGCGCCAACTGGCGCGACTTGTACATTGACAACTAGTGCCAATGGCCAATTGGCGCGGGTTGCTAACTGACAACAAGCGCCAATGCCTGAAAATGAAAAAACAAAGAATTTCTCCCAACCAAGACTAGACTCACCACTTCAAGCAGAATCTAAAACAAACCCAGAAGAAAAATACTGACCAAAAGAAACTTCCGAACAAGGGTAACCCTACCACCTACAGGAAATGGCGTGACTGTCTGGCTGTAATCCGCGCCAGACAGGGGATGGCGCGAGTGATGAACTGGCAAACTGCGCCAACTGGCGCGACTATCAGGGCTAAACTCGCGCCAATCAAGCCAACTATGAAAAGGTGAAAATTCAGAAAATCAGAGGTCAGATCTGATCCTCTGGGCTGAACCAAAAGCCAAAACACAAAAAGAGCCAGCCCAAAAGAGCCAACCAAGCAAGGAAAACCATGAAACAATCAAAACGAGACAATCCAAACGAGACAGTGAAAACTAGACGTTCCCCACCAGAGTCGCCAAATTGTTGAGGAGGTAAATCCCCTCTGCAGAAAGAGGCGATCCCTACTAGCCCAGCAGGGGTCTAGCAACAATCACGAAATGTTACGACGCAAGTTCCTAGTTACGAATGAAAAGACCAAAGATGGAGGCCTACCTGGAATCTAATGCTACGATCTGAAGAAGAGAGCGTTCCCATTCCTCAGCCTCAGCAGATCACGATCCTCCACGATCTCCGCGGATGGACACCTGAACATGCAAGAAACAAACAGATACAAGCATAAAATCCAGCATACGCAACTAAATATCAGTCAGAAAGGATACTACTCATATTAACATAATCGAAAACAGAGTGGAACCATAATCGTAATCATTCATTAAATAACAATCGAAAGAGATTACAACCAATGTTCTGACGTCGTGGTCTCCTTCGGATGGGTCTCCAGTTGTTCACGTCTCGCAAAGCTTGCCAGGGAAAGGGAAAACCTCTCCTGAGTCTCTCGACGATAGTCTCCTTACTTGAGTCGGCCTTAAGGGAAGAAAGAGGGCTCTTACAGCACAAAGGCTCTTGGGAATTTAGAGATTCAAAGCTTAGGCACTTCAAGACTAGCTTGCCATGGAATTGAGCAGGCTTTTATAGATGGGGAAGGAGGGAGTTGGGATCCCTATTATTGTAGGATTGGCCCTATCAACAAGGAAGGTTCCATGGGAGGTGGAAAAACCACTTCCCTTCCATAGAACTCCCGCAGCCAAACCTCCCAACTCAAGATAGGCAATGGTTTCTGAGTTTGTTGAAACACAACTTCCGCCATATTTATTTAAAAAACACTCCTTAAATTGGCTGGCGCGACTCATTGGCCGAGGACAGAGCGCGCTGGCGCGCCTTGTGGTGATTTTCCTTATCAAGGCGAGTAATGAACCATGCCCGCGCCACTGCAAAAGGAGATGTTTTCATGATTTTTGCAAGGAGATGTCTTTACGGAAATTGAAGCTCATGTTTAGAGGAATGCATTGATGATCATTTTAAGGCATGACAATGTTCATAGGTCACAAAATGGGTCCTCCATTGTGCGGGACGGGGAATGGTAGGGACGGTGACAAATTACTGTGTAACACACTGCCTCTTTAAGACAAATTGTGTACATGTGTCATTTCTCCCATACATGTGTCATTTCTCCCATAAACTCATAGGAAAAATTGAAAGCATGTGTCATTTCTCAAGGCTTTCTCCCATTAACTTTAAAGCATGTGTCATTTCTCAAGGATTTTTCTCATTAGTTCAAGGAAAACTTTAAGGCCTAAAAAATGAACCTAAAGTAGTTTAACTTTCGTAGAATAGGACCCCCCAAACTCAAGGCTTTCTCCCATTAATTCAAGGCAAAATTTAAGACTTGAAAAATGAACCTAAAGTGGATGAAATTCCATAGGATTTTAGTTTGTTTGTTGAGTGTTAAATTCTAAAAGTTCTAAAGGCAGAGTTTGTAGAGGACCAGGTAGTCTCTGGATCTCATATTTTCTCAAAGGTGACATATCTAGTAAATGCCCCTACAATCAATCTCGAGAACAGATCTAAATAGAAGTTCTTCATTTTAATATCCATAAACCACTACCACTTTAAGGAAAATCGTGTACACGTGTCATTTCTCCCATAAAATCTTAGGCAAACTTTAAAGAATGTGTCATTTCTCAAGGCTTTCTCGCATTCACTTTAAAGCATGTGTCATTTCTCAAGGCTTTCTCCCATTAATTCAAGGCAAACTTTAAGGCCTAAAAACTGAACCTAAAGTAGTTGAAATTCCATATGATAGGATCCCTCAAACTCAAGTCTTTCTCCCATTAATTCAAGACAAACTTTAAGGCCTAAAAACTGAACCTAAAGTGGTAGAACTTCCATATGATTTTAGTTTGTTTGTTGAGTGTTAAATTCTACAAGTTCTAAATGCAGAGTCTGTAAAGGGCCAAGTAGCCTCTGGATCTCATCCTTTCTTAAAGGTGACATATCCACTAAACACATGGAACCATGTACATGTCATTTCTCCCTTAAACTCTAGGAAAGCCAGTCTTTAAGGCATGCCATTTCTAGATTTTATTTCTCCGATAAAATTTAAGGAACATGTTAAGGAAAACCATGCATGAACAATGTACCTGTCATTTCTCCCTTAAACTCTAGGTAAGACAATCTTTAAGGCATCTGATTTATAGATGTGATTTCTGCCATAAAATTTAAGGAAAACTTCAAGGCAAACCATGTACAAACCATGTACATGTCATAAATCTCCCTTAAACTCTAGGAAATGCAATATTTAAGGCATCTCATTTCTAGATGTGAATTCTCCCATAAAATTTAGGTCAAACTTTAAGGTAAGCCATGAACATGTCATTTATCTCATGCACATATGTCATTTCTCCCATGCATTTGAAATAAATGTTAATTTAATATATTTTATTGATTTATTTTTTCAGGGATAAGAAAAAACCCACTAAATATGGTTGAAAAATGGACATTATGCATAGATGTTTCTTGCTATCCCAATCTAGGGAAAACAATTATTACATATGTGCTTTTCAATATTGCGACTAGCAAGGTCCTCCAAAGAAAAATGAATATACCAAGAAGAACAAAAAACAACGAGGCATATTATATTGCATTGATAGAAGGCTTGGGAACAGCTAGGGACTATGGATCAAATGGAATTTTATTTTTCACCAATTATGAACTTGTGTGCAATCAGATGAAAAGCATGTACCAAGTTAAGAAGGAGAAGCTAAAAAAACTGCATGGAAAAGAAAACAATATTGTTAGCCAATTTTGATTTTTATTATAATACATTGTACAAATGTTAATAAGATGTCTGCTGAAATATTTCATGGGGTAATGCCAATTCAAGATTCATCTATAAAATATGAATTAATAGATGAATTAGTATTATATGGGGCAGTGCCAATTCAAGGTTAATCTCTCAAAGATGAATTAGTTTTGAGACGTTCTTCTTCAAAAATTCAAGATTCATCTCTCAAAGATGAATTAGTGTTGAGATGCTCTCCTTCAAAATTTATTGATGGACATTGTAATATGTCTTTGATATGTGTGTGTTTTGTACTTATAAATGCGTCTTTTTTAATGACCTTGTGATTTTTTCAATTATATACCAAGTGTGCTCCCACCATATAAAGTGCAACTTGGTGAACTTCACATTTGCAATAAGTGGTGAACTTCACATTTTTATAAAATTAAAATGTGAGGACTTCAACAAATTTTTGTTTAAATGGAGTTTCATTCTTCTTTTTTAATGACCATGCGCTTTTTTTAATTATATACCAAATGTGCTCCCACCATGTAAAGTGAAATTTGATGAACTTAACATTTTTATAAATTTCTTTCTTAAATTGAGTTTCACACATCAATTAGTGCTTTGAAAGTTGTGTTTTACATAATTTGTGTACACTAAATTACATTATTTTTTTGAAATTTACTTTGAATTTATTTTAAATAGTAATTTAAAAATAATTGTGAATGTCCACTATATATATATATATATATATATATATATATATATATATATCATGGAGGATTAAAGGCGAAGATCAACATAATCCCATATCTCTACGAGAGAGGGGATCGGGGATCGAGAGATTTTCATGGTATTTAAATATAATCTTATCTCCATACATTTACATACATGTGTGTAGATATGGACTTGATTTTTTTTTATCAATTTTGCGAGTTAAATTAGTTGTTAATAAGTTTCAATTTTTATTTTTTAGGAGGTAGGAGGACAAGGGTGCCTACACCATCAATGGAGCATGGCCATGGTTCACGCAATAGTTGTATGGTTGACACAATTTAATCAATGAATATGTACATGTATTTATATGTATGAATGTATTTTTGAATTGATTATAAATTGATATTTTTTTATGAAGCTTCCCTCTTGTCTCGTGAGTTTGGTGGTGGTACACATTCCCTTGGAGGGTCATCAATAGGTGCTGGAAAATTATGTGAAGACGTTGATATGTATTCCCTCAGAGGCTAATCAATGGATGGTTGTGTTGGTTCTTAACCAATCGGTGGTCGTTATGGTTCTGAACAGTCTCAAGGTGGGCAAGATGCTAGCCAACCATATCAAGGTGGCCATCAATTTGAATATTATTTTCATTCAATTTGTACAAATTTGTTTACATGTGTTTTTTTAATACACAAAATTTTATATATTGATGTAGAGGGTGAAAATGTTGCTCCAAATGTTGCTCGAAAAAGACATAGGAAAAAATGCATCATTCAAGAAGAAGGTTGTACACCAACCACAAATTATCCATCTGACATTTTCGATATACATTGGGAATCAAACATACAGCAATGTACGTTACAAAGGTTTAAAAATATTCATACAAAATTGAAGAGAGATCTCGTGGCTTTGACTCTCCCTGCTGAGAGTCGACAAAGCTTGGAAATAGTTACTCACTCTTTAAGCGAACTAGTAGATGTGTACCTAAAGCTTGGTCCAACCACTGATAATTTTGTAGAAGTGATTAGAAAAATAAATGAAATAGTGATGGGTCTCGAGACATGGGAGGTTGTTAATCAAAGAGTTAGAATATAAATGGCCAAGTCTATGTTTAATTTCAAAAAAGAGCTGAAAAAAGAGATGCTGAAGGTGCAATATTTTAAGCACCCTCATATAGCTTGCTATTTATATGATAGACACCTTGCTGCCTATGGAAGACTCCCATGGAACGACGAGGTTCCAATTTATTTTGCAAAATTATTTTTGCAAATGAAACCCAATTACAATGACTTCTCTCTGAATTTTTTGGTCCTGGGAAAGGTTGTTTGTGTGACCGTAGGGGCGCTAGGCATGATGTTGAGTTTCCTCGCCCTGAGCCACCATTGGTTCGTGTTGAAATTTTGCGGTCAAAGATGTATGCCACTTCTCAAATTAGTTGAGAAGCAAGGAATGTCATCATTGAAAATGTTCATAGTAGATTGGGTGGAGTTGATGTTTGTATGAATCAACAAAGAGCATGTGAGAATGCACACGCTAATTTTGTGTATTATACAGATGAAGAGATAGACAACATGAGTGTTGAATATCTCAGAACATATGCAAAGAATTTTCGCAATGGTTGGCAGGACGTAATTATTCATGAGCAAGAGGGCACAGGACCGATATGTGTTAATGGTTAGGGTGATTATTTTAACACATGTAGAATTTGTAATAAATAGATATATACATACATTTATTCGTAGAAATTAATCTAACAAAAATGTATCATTATATGTTAACACCATTTGCAGTTGTCATGCTTGTTGAATGAAGATGTTAATATCACGGCCAGAGCCTCCAGTTCAAACAATCAAGAGGGGTCTCACCATCAATCACACAATCAAGATGGTTCTCACCATTAAGATATGTTGGAAAATGTTAGTGTGTTTTACGTGAACATGATGATGTACAATTATTTTTGAAATATTATTATATATATCGAAACATGATGACATATTTTTAAAATAAATAATTGTGCACACATGTACATGTATATATATAATAAAATGTTTTAACAAATTATGATTCTATCCGATGTTTTTGGGATGACGGTACCTTCTTCTTCCTTGGGAGGTGTGCCAAATCCACCATCACAAGTATGAATAATTTTTTACTTTTAAATATGTTTTTAAGTTATATATTCCAGCTCAAAAAGTTCCATTAAAAAATGAGATATATCTAGATCTTGAGTTATTTTAATTTTTTTGAATTTTAGGTTTTTGAAGATTTTCTTTCCGATCCACTCTTAGGAGTTGTGCCAAATCTTCCAACACAAGTATTCAATTTTTCACTTAAATATATGTTTTTAAGTTACAAGTTATAAATTGAAGTTCAAAAGTTTTATTATAAATTGAGATCTAGATCTTGAGCTATTTTATACTTCTAATTTTTTTGAATTTTAGGTTCCTAGAGAGGATTTTTTTTCTCCAAGGACTCTAGCGATGGAGTGTATGATGGACATAGGAACATCCACACCATTTCAACCATTTAAACAAGTTGTCTAACGTTTTTTTTTAATATTATTGAAAATTAGTTTATATGTGCATTTTCATTCGAAAATTTTTAATATATATATATATATATATATATATATATATATATACTTGTACATGTTTATTTTACAATTTACTGTGGAAGATGTTCCAGTGGGTGAAGCTTTAGTAGACAAGCAACAAATGGAGAGGGAACCTCATGAGGTATTGCATGATTTTTTTTACATTTTGTTTTTTTACATGAAGTTCTATATATTTTCATTCAATTTAAAAAAATGAAATTTTAATGTTTGTACACATTGTGTACATGTTCTCCATGCTTTGCAGGATAGCTCGTGACTTTTTTGGGAGAGACACTACATCCATGTGTATTTGATGGATGATGCACATGCACGCACAACATTATATTTGATAGATTTAGTCTTAAATTTACTTTTTTATATATAGTCTTATATAAATACAATCATATATAACTTATACTTGTAACACTATACATTCAAATATATATATATATATATATATATATATATATATATATATATATACTTTTATTTTTCATGTGAAATTCAAATTTAATTTTTTATATATAGTCTTATATAGATACAATCATATATAACTTGATACTTGTAACACTATACATTGAAATATATATATATATATATATATATATATATATATATATATGCTTTTATTGTTCATGTGAAATTCAAATTTTAGACATATTTTACTGTTTGGACATATATATATATATATATATATATATAGTTTTAAACTACATTTACTCTTGTCAAGAATGGTTTTAAATTTTGGATAGTTACATTAGGCATGTGATCACATTTTGTGATATATATATATATATATATATATATATATATATATATAATGTCTTTTTTTAAACTAAAGTTCTCATTTTATTTTTTAAACCATGTACATACATATGTATATTTTGGATCTAGTTGAACAACATTTGGCATGTAATCACATGTTGTGATATAATCTTTCAAGTTAAATTACGATATAATGTTTTGTTTTTTAAATTCAAGTTGTCATTTTGTTTCTTATTTATATAAAATGAATCTCTAGATGGAAATTTCAAATTACATTTTCACAACATTTTGGATGGTTGAACTACATTTGGCATGTGATTGTGGTATAATTATTTTTTTTAAAATTCAAGCACTATTATTTTATAATCTTTTTAAAAATATAAAATGAATCTCTGTAGAAATATGGAATTACAAACCATATTTTGGATAGTTGAACTACATTTGGCATGTGATCACATGTTGTGATATAATGTTTTGTTTTTAAATCAAGTTTTGGATGATTGAACTACAATTGGCATGTGAAGTAATGTTGTGATATATAATATATTATTTTTAAAAATCAAGTTTTTGATGGTTGAACTACATTTGGTATGTAATTGTGATATAATGTTTTGTTTTTATTGGATAGTTGAACTATATTTGGCATGTGAAGTAATGTTGTGTTATAATTTGTTTTGTTTTTAAAACTCAAGTTTTGGATGGTTGAACTACATTTGGCATGTGAAGTAATGTTATGTTATAATTTGTTTTGTTTTTAAAACTCAAGTTTTGGATGGTTGAACTACATTTGGCATGTGATTGCATGATATAATGTTTTGTTTTTATTGGATATAGTTCAACTACATTTGGCATGTGAAGTAATGTTGAGATATAATTTTTTTTGTTTTTAGAACTCAAGTTTTGGATGGTTGAACTACATTTGGCACAT
Organism: Pinus albicaulis; assembly: GCA_034641835.2. NCBI lineage: Eukaryota > Viridiplantae > Streptophyta > Pinopsida > Pinales > Pinaceae > Pinus > Pinus albicaulis. The sequence goes on from CM076581.1 coordinate 625,245,423, forward strand.
GATTGTCATATTTAATGTTTTGTTTTTATTGGATAATTGAACTACAGTTGGCATCTTTAGTAATGTTGTGATATAATGTTTTGTTTTTAAAACTCTAGTTTTGGATGGTTGAACTACACTTGGCATGTGAAGTAATGTTGTGTTATCATTTGTTTTGTTTTTAAAACTCAAGTTTTGGATGGTTGAACTACATTTGGCATATGATTGCACATAATAATGTTTTGTTTTTATTAGATAGTTGAACTGCATTTGGCATGTGAATTAATGTTGTTCAATATAATGTTTTTTTTTTGAAACTCAAGTTTTGGATGGTTGAACTACATTTGGCATGTGATTGCACATAATAATGTTTTGTTTATATTAGATAGTTGAACTACATTTGGCATGTGAAGTAATGTTGTTCAATATAATATTTTGTTTTTAAAACTCAAGTTTTGGATGGTTGAACTACATTTTTCATGTGATTATGATATAATTTTTTGTTTTTAAAATTGAAGTTATCATTTTCCAAACAAAAAAATGTGTCAAACAATCATAAAATTTTAAAATTGCATTCTATAACATATATATCTAGTACATGCAACATTTTTCATCAATGCACATAGAAAATCTACTTTCAGTTAATTGCATTCTAGAACATATATATCCAATACGTGCAACATTTTTCATCAATTCACATAGAAAAGCTACTTTCAATTAATTGCATTCTAGAACATATATATCCAATACGTGCACCATTTTTCATCAATGCACATAGAAAAACTACTTTCAATTAATTGCATTCTAAAACATATGTATTCAGTTCATTCAACATTTTTCATCAATGCACATAAAAAAGCTACTTTCAGTTAATTGAATTTTAGAACATATATATCCAGTACATGCAACATTTTTCATCAATGCACATAGACAAACTACTTTTAAGTTAATTGCATTCTAGAACATATATATCTAGTACGTGCAACATTTTTCATCAATGCACATAGAAAAGCTACTTTCATTTAATTGCATTCTAGAACATATATATCCAGTACGTACAACATTTTTCATCAATGCACATAGAAAAACTACTTTCAGTTGATAGTAAACTGGAAATTACAAAACACGTATCACACATTTTGCATTCAAGAATGAATATTATAATTTACTTTTAATAGACACGCACATCTAAAACAAAATTGTGAAACTTTAAATTTGCATTTTATCAACTATGCTAGATACAAAAATATGTACATTTTGCAATAATGACATTATGACAAATTGTACCAGAAAATGTATTAAATCATTTATACCAGATAATCTAGACATGTGTATGTGTACACGTGTATAAATTAATAGTGTGCATCTACGAAAACAATGTACATGTGAAAACACTTGCACAAATAACATAACAACGCAGTTCAATTTCTAGTTGAGTTCTCGAAGTTTTAAAACATGAATCCAAAGAGAAGAAATTGTTGGGCAATTCAATCAAAAAAATTCTAATGGAATTCCATCTTCAATGATCCGTTCATGATCAGATTTTGACATTTTCCATTTCTTAATTTTCATTTTATTCTTTGATAGAAGCTCTATCAACTTTATGCGTGCTACACACACCAAGTGACTATATTGACAACTTATGAAATTAGGTTTGTAGTCTTGAAAGTAAAAAAAATCTCCACTTTGATTAGTTTGTCTGAAAAGATAACCTTTCAATATAATAGACCCTCTGTCATATGGAAACCCGTGATCATTATAGTTTTCTAATAATTTCATCTTTCGTTCAGTGTAACGCATCAAATAATAATTCACATTTTCATTGTTGATAGTAGGTGCAATTACAACAAAAACATCTCCTGCACAATAAAACAAACTTATGTATTTAAATTTAGATCATAATTAACATGAAAAATTAACTTTAAAATAATTTTAGTATCTATTTCTAGATCTCTATCATTTGAAAGCAATTCAAATGTTACCTTCTCTAACAAGATCAGAAACTTGATCACCATCAAATGATATTGTAGTCTCCTCTGATTGCATTTCTTCAACTATTGCAACATAAATTTCCCCTTTTTATTTAGCTCTGTATGTTTCCAATATTTTACATACATTTTGTTTTCACAAACATCATTGGATTATGTGTTGTCTATGAAAACATGGAAAAAAAAGAATATTTTTTTTTTATCCATTGCAAACACATTTGTGGACAATTTTTTTTTAATTGAATGCAATTTTTGAGTCCCTTTTATTGTTTCAACATAATTTCCAATCGATCTATCGACATCTTCGACCCCAATATGCAAAAAAAACCTATATGGAAAATTCAAAGAAGAATGTAAATATGATATCAAAATACCATCAAAGATAATCATTGTGATAAATGTACACTGTTTAAAATTGGATATCCCTTGATCGGTTAGTCTCATGGCTTAGCATAGTGATGCACCATTGAACAAATTCTTTAGCATCCACAAGTCATTTTGCAGAGGAGTCCATTTGATATCTTCGAAGTGCTTGTTTTATGCATGCCTTTGCACCGTCACGTTCTCCTTTTCCATGACCAGTCTCAAAGAAATTCCAACAATGTTTAATGTGGGTTTTCATATGAAGATAGCAAAACCAAAATAATGATTGTGAAGATTTGAATTGACCCGCGCATCCATGTGACCATATCTAATGTTCATTGAATTTTATTTCACAACTTTTCAAGGAGTCATAAATATTTCCAAAACAATGTTGTACAAAATATGTATCATGTGTACGATCGTCATTGATATAAAAGTGATATTCTTTAATAACATGTTGATTTTCACTGGTGCTTTCTATATGATCAAAATTTTGTGCAAAATTTATATATAGAATATGGATGAACATGGAGACTTGGTGAGAATGACAGTATTCACTCTGAATTTATTTTTGTGGAACACATGTGTAGTTTTTTTCAAAATCAATTACTCACAAAATGATCCCTGGTGGAAAAACTTCACGAGATATTTTTGAATTGCAAGTCCTGCCATCGAGTTCTATAGGAATGTTTGGTGTATTTATAAATTTCTGCCTCAAACTTTCTAAAAAAAACTATCACAAAAATTTCTTCTTCTTGTAAATCAATTCTTTTAGCACTTGTAGTACTATTTGAACCTTGAATCGATGTATGGATATATTCATATATCTTCCATTTCACTTTCATGTTGGACAATGATTGATCATTTATATCAGTACGATATTTGTTTTGAAATTTAGTTAAATTTCCACAATCATCACATATTTGACCACCAACACATTTATTTTCGTAAAATATTTCATGACTTTCTCTTCCACATAGAATTTGAGATATGAAATCACAGATAATGGAAGCAGGAGGTGAACCTTTCAAAAATGCTCTACCAAAATTAAGGAATGTGTCATAATATAACTGAAATTTCACATGATAACGACAACAACAAGTGTCGCGTATGGTAATAGGTTTTACATACCATGGTTTTTGTTGCAAAAAAGAACTGATTGAGACATCAATTTCACGATTCTCTTCTTTGAACTTGTTGAACAACTCTATCTGAGTAGCGTCCAAGAAATGTTGTAGATATGTTTCGTACTAATTTCATACTATTCTTCTTCGCATCACATCCCTTGCATTTGGTGAAATACGTGAATTTTTCATCCAATATTCATACATTGTTTTTTAACATTTTCTCTAAGTCTATATTTGTATGGTTGCCTACAAATAGCTCTTCAACAAGCGAGTTCATCATTTATGTCTATTTGCAACCGAAATTTCCGATCATTGTGCAAAGTTTTTCGTGAGGTTCCTGATGCTCGTGCCCTAGATTTTACCGAGCGACTGCCATATGTATTTCTCTACGTGCAACTGAAACATTTTTCTGTCTAGATCTTCTAATTGAATTTATAGCACTATTTATATTTTGTATCACATTTTCCTTCATTTATTTATATTTTTTTTTCTTTTCGAATACCCAATAAATTCGTAGTTTCTTTTAATCTCCTTAATGATAGGAGACCTTTCAACAATTGGGCTTGAACTACCACATTTTCCTTTATGAAGTATGTATCAAAAAAGTGATTAACATGATATCGTATAACATGGTCAGCCCTTTTATCTCTGTATGTGTGAGTGTCAACATTTTCTAACATCTCATCGTCGACATTGATTTCATCTCTACATATTCGAATTAATGGTACATAAGAAGTTTACATATTCAATAAATAACTAAATTAATAAATATGTATAATTTCAATAATACTTACATATGTTCAATATATATATATATATATATATATATATATATATATATATATATCTCGTGATTCAATTTCTTCACTTGAATTTCTTTTAACATTTTCACCATCTTCAATCATTGGTTCAATATCTCTTTTACTTTCTCTTTCAAAATTTTGTATCTTGTCATCAATGTTTTGAGGAATATCTCTGTTTACATTGTAAAATATTTTTCAAATTAGTTCATCGAATAAAAAATTAAGCTTCACATTTTACACTAGGAAAATTTTAAATATCAAATTTATAATATTTACATTTACATAACTGGTTAACTTCTAGTTGAGGTTGATTTTCCCTTTCAATATTTGACACTGTTTCTCTCTTTTTTTTTAAGAGATTCTCTCCTTGTTTTCTACATTCCTCATGTTCTCTTATTCGATCAGTTAGAATGGGAAAGTATCCCCATTCGCAATTATCTGTAAGTATGGCTCGAGATCACTATAACATATGACGAAAACACATGACTTGAAGTGTTGTACCAGATTTGGATCTGCGCTTCCTTCAAATACACCCCAATTTTTCAAGTACTTAGTTCCGCTGTTACGTTGGAGGATGGCCTCCAGAGTCTCTCACTGAACTCTTTTGGCATTCTGTGTCATTATGTCAAATTCTCTGATCACTTCTGGGCATATTGTTTCTTTTCAACCCGTCTGTTACAACATTAAACAAATCTCCTTTCCTTCATTCCCTTTTCCATTTTCGTTCCTCTTATTCATATTATCCTCCAAAATTTCTGGCTCAACTCTTTCTGCATTCTGTGTCATTGCCTCCGATTCTCCAGTCACCCTCTCCTCGCTATCAGCACTTCCAGGCATATTTCTTCTTCTCAACTCATCTTTAACATTATTAATCAACACACCTTCCTTTTCTTCTATGTTTTTTCCTACTTCGCTCCCCATATTCTCATTTTCCTCCGGAATCTCTCCATGAGCTCTTTGCGCAATCTATGTTGTGGCCTCCAATTCTCTACTCACTTCCTTGTATTGCCTATCAATGCTTCCCGACATATTTTCTTCTTCTTGAGTTGTCTCCTACACGATTAAGCAACCCACCCTTCCTTTCCTTCGATCATTCTTTCCACCTTTGCTCCTCTTATTCACATTTTATTGGGACACTTTACATTTTTTCTGGTGATAAAAAAATTGCAAGTGTTAGTCTCACCGTGTTGATCTACAAGTGTTACTGTGACAATATTTTCAGTCTATTATCTCATTGATCCTTATCGAGAGCAGGAGACCATGGTCCATCCATGGAAGATAAAATCTGGCTCAACGGTGTGTTCAAGTCGTTCAGACAACTTTTGATTTGGTCAAAATGACTAGCAAGCTTGGGAAAATACAATTTTTAAATTTACTTAATTGAGAAAGTTTGGAATTTTTTATTATTTTAATTAAATTCTTTAATTTTATTTTTATTTTTTTTCTTAAACTAACACATTTAAATGTAAACTTATGATCAAATTAAAATATCAAACCATAAAATGCGATAAACATATATGAATAAATAATTAAAAATATAAATAATATAAAATGAAATATAAATTTTAAAATTATTGAATAATTATTTATTACAAATAAATAATTATAATCACATTAAAATCTATATTATACATTTTATTTAACATAATGTAATAATTAAATTAATAAAACTAATATATATATATATATATATATATATATATATATATGGATGGTTTAGTTTTCAGTTATAAGGAATGGTGGACGGTGACTGTGAATTACATGATCTAAAAACTATCTCAACACAACCCTGTAGTAGCACGTTCCAGGGAATATACATATATCAAAAATATTTAAATGGTATAATTTCTCATTGTGACAGAAATGTGTAATTTCTTGCCTAATCAACATTAAAGTGACATGTGGCGGTATATTGAGAATATATGTTTACTATTTCGCATAAAGGGATTGACTGGTGCAATTTCTCACTCTGACGCTTTTAAAAATCTGATAATTTTTAAAGCATTTTAATAATGTGTGGTTCATTTTAAAAGAGATATGTAATTTTTTAAATATTTAATATAGAGTTGAAAAATAATATATTAAAAAATAACAAAAAAAATATTTTAATTTTAAATAGGAGTTGTTTTTAAAGTGATTTTTTAGAGTATTTCGTGTCGGAATTTGGTGAAAATTTTTGAGATAAAATTTTGATTTTTGTAATCTAAATTGGTTTTTTTTACTGTATATATGGATTCAACACCCTCAAAAATTCCTAAAACACTTAGATTTTGTAGAGGTTACCCATCATGTTTGTGATTTCAATAAATTCATGCTAAATTTTAGAGACATTAAACCTGAAAAAACCATCAAAAAAACTTCCAAAAAATCACTCTAAAAACAAATTCTTTTAAATAAATATATTATGTATGCAAAATATCAAAATTTATTTAAAATATTTTAATTATAAAAATCTAAATATTATATATATATATATATATATATATATATATATATATAAAAGAAATAAATAAATGTATATTTATACTGATATAAACCATGTTTATCGACAAATTTATATTTTTTGATTTTATAAGTAGAGTATTTTTTAAATAAGTGTGAAATAATGATTTGAACCCAAAGTTTAAGACTTCTAAGTGAGTCCATAGAATTTTATAAACGCAACTTCGGACTTCTACGTGAGCCCATCATCAAAGGAAGAAATTATATTTGGATTATTGCAAAATTATAATTTCATAATCTCAATCATAAAATGATATTGTACAACTATATTTTATACTATATCTTATAAAATAGACGTGGGACAAATAGACCTTAGAACAGAAATGGAATAAGAATGATTTGACAAAGTGATAATCATTGATTTAAAAATTTTGGAAAATTAGTAAAGAGAATGATCAAATAAGGAAAGAGCAAAGGTTAGGTTTGGAAAATTAGGAAAGAGACAAATCAAATAAGGTTGGAAAATTAGGAAAGAGACTAATCAAATAGAGAGGATAAGTTCGGAAAATTAGGAAATAGAATAAGATAGTCGAATTAGAGATACACAAATATATATTAATGTCTGATCATGTTGTCCTGACAACTGTCACCGCATAACGGCAGTACCCCATCGTTCAGAGTGTTTGAATTAACGTTTGTCCCACCCCAAATATTAAAAAAAAGGGTTTTAATTAACGCTGAGATAAGCTATCATGCAGAATAACGCGAGCTCATCGCTCAAGCAGAAAAACGTGAATCTAAATTTTGCTGATGAATCATCGAAGGGATTTATTTCCCATGTTACCGATTCATGTAGTCACTGGATTGGGCAAATCGAATATTTTGCAATAAAGCAAGACGAAAAATCTCCATACCGAATTGACCTGGGAAACCATAATTTATTCAATGTCTGCCACTACTTAGAGATAGGGTTTTGAAAATGAATAAGGACGCTCCGTGACGCCGCGCGAAAATCCATTATTATGGCAATTGCGATACGGCGACGTAAATTATTATGGGTATCGTTTCGTGCTTTAAATTCAGACCTACTATTCCGTTACCTGCCATTCAGTTATGAAGAGCAGATGGATTCTTCCACAGAGATGGTGTCTCTAGGTTTTTATATCATTCATACTGAATCATGCTTTTCGTCTTGTGTGCCATTCCAGTTTGAATGACAGATAAATTCCTCCCCATCGTTTACGGCTAGGACTACTGGGGTATCTAATCCCATTTGCTCTCCTAGCTTTCCTCTCTCAGTGTCAGTGTCAGCCCAACAGAGTGCTTTTGCCGTTGCTGTTCTTTCCGATCTCAACGCATCTCCACCGGAAATTCCCTCTGCCCCTATCGTACTCCAGTTTGGTAGTTTCTACTGCCTTTCCAGGGTTGAGCCCTGGAATTTGATGGCGGACTTGAAAAGCCACCTACAGAGGCTTTATGCCCAATCATTCCGGATAACGCTTGCATCCTCTGTCTTACCGCGGCTACTGGCACAGAGTTAGCCGATGCTTATTCCTCAGATACCGTCATTTTTCTTCTCCGAGAAAAGAAGTTCATGACCCGTGGGCCTTCTGCCTTCACGTGGAATTTCTCCGTCAGGCTTTCACCCATTGCGGAAAATTCCCCGCTGCTGCCCCCCGTAGGAGTCTGGGCTGTGTCTCAGTCCCAGTGTGGCTGATCATCCTCTCGGACCAGTTACTGATCGTCGCCTTGGTAAGCCATTGCCTCACTAACTAACTAATCAGACATGAGCCCCTCCTTGGGCGGATTCCTCCTTTTGCTCCTCAGCCTATGGGGTATTAGCAGTCGTTTCCAGCTGTTGTTCCCCTCCCAAGGGCAGGTTCTTATGCGTTACTCACCCGTCCGCCACTGGAAACACCACTTCCCGTCCGACTTGCATGCGTTAAGCATGCCGCCAGCGTTCATCCTGAGCCAGGATCAAACTCTCCATGAGATTCATAGTTGCATTACTTATAGCTCCCTTGTGGACAAGGTTGATTCAGCATCATCTTTAGGCATAACTTGTCTCCATATGCTTTATATAAGCTCAGCCCGTAGTTTTCAGTGTAGCCATCCTTACCCTCTCGTGTCAATCCCATAGGCCTAGTACAACGAGAGAGCCACAAAAAAAAAAAATGGATCATGCACATCCAATTTGTTGTCCATCTACCATAGTAGACTCACTCATTAATATATGATGAGGGGCCCCTTTAACTCAGCAGTAGAGTAACGCCATGGTAAGGTGTAATTCATCAGTTCAAGTCCGATAAAGGGCTCATGTTTCCCACAAAGAAAGAAGGCTCGGGTGTCCATTTCTCATCGTATGATCCACATCTTTTAAATATGAAAACCCTTTTTCGAGGGACGAAAACTATCTGTCATGATAGGTTTCATGCAAAACATTTGTTATGATGGAGTCTCACAACTAATATAGGGTGAGGACCACTATATTTTTATCAATAATAGCCTTCTTCATCCTGCTACTATGGGATCAGTATATAGTCTACTCCATCTTTGTCAATTTTGAACATATCAGAGGTATTATGGATACCTGGTAATTTCAAATTACCATTCTTCAAAAGAAGTGGAAAAAACGGAGGAGAAGTAAGTGAACCTGACCCATTGGGTTATGAATATATAAGCTATTCTAGTATTGAAATTTGATGGTATTTTTGGTTTTTTAATTCATTCACATTCTATTAGCCTCTTCTTTTTGTAATATATATATATGTTTGTTTGTTAAGTAGTTTATTATATATATATATATATTTGTTTTGTTTTTATGATTATAGATTTAAAATATGGAGATTTATGAATATCTAATTTGTCAAAATTATTAGAAATATCATTTAATCAAAACCACACCAATTTTTACCATAATTGTATTTTTTTCCTAAATAATTATTATAAAATAATTTAAAATTACATTCCATCCCAATCTAAGCGATGTTATATACAATTTTAATAAAAATAATTAAAATTTTATATAAATAAACTTGTGAGGTGTTCCTAAGACAAAGACTAACCGAAGCAAATTAACTACAAAATTAAAATTAAAATTAAAAACCAATATTACTCTTTTTTAATTATAAAACTAATAAAAGTATGAAATAATCTCAAATTATGTAGCATTGCTTTTATTTATTTGTTTATTTATTTATTTATTTTTTTGCCAAAACTCAATATATTTATAATAAATTATTTTCAAATGGCATTATTTTCTCTTTTTTAAATAATAGTAACTTTACTTGGATAATAATCAGTAATTTACGTGGAAAATGATTACCATTGCTCTAATACACATTTTAGAGATGATATTTTTGGTTTTTTAATTGGTTCATTGTATTATAGAGATGATATTTTTGGTTTTTTAATTCATTCAAATGTATTATACTTATAGTGTTGCAATTTAAAACTTGTTATTCTATTAGGAAGAGCCAATATTATTCTAATGTATGACGAGTAAATAATATATTGAATTTTAATAAAAATAATTAAAATTAAATATCAGTAAAATAATTTAGTATTATTTTTATTAAATTAAAAATAATTTAATATTATAAGATTTAAAACATTTATTAACAATAAAAACTTTTAATAAATTATTATTGCATATAATATATTTTTAAAATAATAATAATATAATAAATATTATTTCATATAATATATTTTTTAAATAATAATAATATAATAGTTATTTTTTCATCTAATATATTTTTAAAATAATAATAATATAATTATTATGACATGCAGATTATTTTATATAACAATAACATAGTAGCTTAAATGAATAACATCTCCTGCATGTGATCTAAACATTTTCATTCATACCCTTTCTATGAATCAATTTCAGAAATTCAACTGCCTCTTACGGAAAATGTTGACCGATTAGCCCTAAAACAAAAATCAAACAAAATATATATATATATATATATATATATATATATATATATACGCAATTTGGTTTTTCACATGGTTATTAAAAGAGAATACCCAGTTTTGATTTTCGCGTGATTATCGTATATCTAATTTCTTTCATTTTCTTGTGGGTGGCCATATGTTAATGCTTATTGTCATCTTAACTTGTAGCATTCTCTTATGAGTGGCTGCGTGTTATGTGTTTGTCGAAGTGCAAGTTAAACGAGACCTTTTCTTTCTGCAAATTAAAAATTATTGAAAAATGCATATTGTAATCGAGTATGTGAAAGTCAAGTGAAGTTAAATTAGAGATAAAAGTTTTACATATTCATTTTTGGTTATTAAAGTTTTAATTTAATAAATTATATTTTTATAAGATAAGCGATTATTTAGTTTTTTAAATTTTTATTTATTTTTTCAAATATATAGCATTTGTAATTCTAGAGAGTCTTAATTTTTTTTTGTTTAATTAAAAATTTGTGTTATGTAAGGATACATGTTAACCACATGTTGACAAATAGAAAAATTTCTCTTACAATAGAGAAGATATCATCTAATTAAGGTTCTAATTAGATTACTGAGAAGATATCATCTAATTACGGTTCCAATTAGATTACTTTTCTTTTGGTGTGATGATATTTACTAAAATATCTGTTTCTTTTTCGTACTAATCTGGCACAAAGAAGTTTTCGTACTAATCTTTTTCTTTTTCTTTTTTCAGGATATTTAATTTCTTATGTTTGTATTTAGAGGATAATTTGGAAATTAGCTTCATACATTCATTTGGAAATTGGAAGAAGTTTTGAATGTCATTTCTATTCTAGTTCGTAATTTCTTATATTTCAATATTATTGGTTTCTTTATCACTAATCATATAGTGCAATGGTCAAAGGAAATAACTCCTTAATTCCTCATAGATGAGGCATATTGAATTCTTCAATGATATCTAATGTTCTACCCCAAACTAGATCACACCGGTCAAAATATTCTTCGATTTATTCTTTAATGATGAGGTTGTTGGATTTCCTTTGATATAATATTTGCATTATTTTCTCATCTTACTTAGAGAATTTACCAAAATTTTAGATTTTTCCTTTTTTTCCCACGTAACAATTTTGCCAAATTGATGTAGTATTACACTGTCATCTTTTAATTGAACATCAAATTGATATTTCAAGGTTATCAAATCATGATATAGATTATAAATTTTATTCAACTCGATGAAGAGTGTTGATCATTAAAAATAATAGTTTGTTCTTTGAATACCTTCACTTCTGTATGCCCTTTCTTTAATTGGTTTATTTGTTCTTCTAAAGAGACAACATGAGCTTGAAAAACTATAGGAATTGTTTGAGAATTGATATAAAAATATTCTTTTAATATCTTGATCTATATAGCTTGAACTCATCTTAGATATTCCATTTGTTGAGCATGTCTATTTTCAATTTCACCAATTGATTTCATGTGTTGCTCTTCTGCTTCATATTTCTCATTTCGATGCATGCAAACACCCTCCGAGAATACTATAATGGTGATGTAATGTCTACCCTAGTTACGATAACCATCCCCCCATAGTCTCCAAGGGGTAACCTAGGAAAGAAAAATAAGTGGCGAACTCATAATAAATGACTCAGGGAAATATTCATGTGCCAAAATGCTAAGATGAGTTGGATCTGTTGGTTGCATGGTGTTGGTATTGATTTCAACTAAGGATATGTCAACCCTAATACGTTAATTATGTTATCATTGAGGTCAACATACTTTTTACAGATGATCAGAGGTTGCAGATGTTTGCAGAGGTTTGATGAAATTTTCCTAGGGGTTGTACAGGTCGTGATGGTTCCTAAGGATGTAGTGATGCAGTTGGTAGAGATCTGTGTCAAAGGAGATTTTCATTTTCCATGATTCTCTGTAATGTTGCTCGCATAGACTAGCATGCCTACAAATATAGGCTATTTTCTTTGGCATCGAATGTCATGCTTGCATATATTTTTTCTAGCAAACAATGTTATTTCTACACAGATGCTTATAGGTTCTAGAATGAAATACCATGAGCTTTTACAAAGGAATATACCCAAGGTTTCATATGAAAGGTTCGATTGACCTTGTGCATGATGATTATGTTAGAATTGGTCCTCCAAATGATGTGGACACATTGATCCATTAGGTATTTTATTTCCTTGATGGAATTGTTTAAATAAGTGAGTTAATAGATTGATGAGAGGTTAGATAGTGTGCATTATACCAAGAAAGGGTATGTGTAAAGGTTAGAGAGTGAGCACCAATAGCATGTAGTTTTACAAAGATTATGGGCAGTGCATCGAGAGACCTATAACATAAATTGTGCCAGATCACGTGAAATCATAGTGTGTGTGGCTTCTTGTTGATATGCTAGTGCATACACATGAGTTGATGATATGTTAAAAAGGCATGGAAGAGTATGGTTGAGCATTGTATATTTGTAGCAAATGCATGGACAACATGGATCAAAGATAGACGATTGAGACATAACATGGTGTGGTAGTAACATATCCATATTGTGATTTCTAATAGTTTCATGGATGCATAGTTTATATTATTTCTTATAGAGATAATTTGCTATACAATGTTGACTATGTGTTATAGGGGTTCTGATCAGGTGCTCAATATTTAGCTCAAAAATCAAAGTTTTCAGAATTTCTCGAAACAAGAACAATGGCGTAGAGCTCGTCACCAGGATTCCAACGCAACTCGTTCATCAAAATCTAAGTCTGTATGCGTAAGTTATGGCCTGTTGTCTATTTTCTTAAACAACTAAAAAATTTGCAAAATTGTGACAGGTTGCTGACATGGCAGCCTAGTCAGCAAAAAAGGAATATTTTGGGAATATTCTTCAGGTTTCTACCAATGAGGCTGTGACAAGTGGAACTTTTGAATTCGCCAATTTGGTCTATGTGGGTGAAATTCTCCTAATGGTTCTAAGGTGGAATTGTATTTTATTTATTTATTTAATTATGATCTAATATATCTATATATATATATATATATATATATATATAATATTATATTATATGTTTAAGACATATTATATATATTATATTATATAATATATATATTATATATATTACTTATTAATTATAATTAAATATTAAATTAAACCTTAATGCACAAACAACGTAAAATTTCAAATGCCATGTATTAAAGTTATGGTGGGTCCGATATTCATTAACGGTGGCATAAATATATGCGAAGGTCCATACTTAAAATATGAGCCAAGGTTGGAAGGACTATTTTTTAAATTCCAAGTCTGATTATCTATTTGCAAAGGTCCTTTACAGAAAATTACGTGTAAAGGCTTGTGTAAATGGGAGCGGGGTCGGGTTTGAACCCCAGACCTTTGCCCCACAAGCCAAGCCTCTTACCAATGGGCCACAAGGGTGATTGTTATTAAACCTTAGATAGCACATTTACTTAACCCTTCAGGAGGCGGACCGACATAGTGCAGAGGGGCCAACCCCCCACCATGTGGTCATCAATATGACCAGCACTGAGAGCTTATTTATTAAAATCGATTTGTGCACTAATGACAACACTAATCCAAACTTAACTTAAGCAGACCATGCGATTAATATATCGGAGATTCTGGAGGCACCCCTAAATCCGGCAGAGGTTCGAAATTTAGTGGGGCTATCTGGTAGATTTCCAGTTTAGTGGAGGAAAACTAGGGAAATTTGTTTTTTCCATAATGGAGGCAATATTCGACCAAATTGGGAAAATAAATAGTCAATTTTAGATGATTTTGGCATTCCAGAGATAATGGAATAGGTTTCAGAGGCTGAAAAAAACTTCTATATGTGATTTTTCTGCAAGTAATTTCAAGGGAGCCTAGAACCACCAGGGAAGGAGGTCAAGTCAGGACTAGCCACTGTGAGTTTTTAGTAATTGGTCAATCATTTTTAGATTATTTGTATGTTATGAAGACAATAAAATAGATTTAAGGAGAATTTGATTAATTTAAACAAAACTTTTACAAAATTTGATCTAATACAAGAGGCCCAAGCTATGGAGCTAGACCAAGGAGATGTAGCACAAGGGGGGTGAACTTCTTGATAAAAAATGTGTGTTGATGGCTCTATTTATGGTTTGTAGTACATGTTTATGTTTTTGTTCAGTTCTTACTTATGTTTTTTATTTGTCATTAATCTCAACATAAAACACAAGATAATTTCCTATTTTGACACTCACGTACACCAAGGAAACTAAAGCACCATAAGCAAAAAAGAAGCAAATAAATTATAATTCTGAACTTTTAATTAGAACAAAAAAAATAAAATATCAGGTTCAGATCAAGTGGTATTAAAGCCTCGTTGAAAGGCAAGGTTATTTTGTTGATATTTTCTTGAAGGTTTGTGCAAGTTGAATGGTTGCAAATTTGTGATTCTGACAAGGTTAAATTTGCAGAAAGGTGAAGGGAAATTGTTGGTTGCAAGTCATGAGATTAGGACCAGAAGAAGGAGAGATGAAAGAGCATCATCCTTACCCAAAATTCCACTCATATATACACTTGAAGAACCTTAAGTTCCATCTCCATCAGTTGAGATTGAAGAGGTACAAATTGCACAAGAAGCTGAAGTGATTGAAGAGGTACAAGCTACATAGGTTTAGCTTGAATCCAAATCCATTATGTAAGGTTATGAAGAGACTCATGAACATTCTAAAGAAGAGGATGTTAAGAGAGATTTCAAAGAGATGCAAAGAATGGTTAAAATCATGTATGAAGATTTCATGGAAGAAAGAGCTGGAGAAGGTTCAAAGCCTCTACAAGGAGAAGGATCTTCAAATAGTAAGAAGGATGAAGAGAAGAGTTCAAAGGATAGTGGAGGAAAGCCACCTCCATCTCCACCATCTTCATCATCCCCATTTGCATCATCTTCCACTTCCACGACAAATTCCACTAACACTCACTCAAAATCCACAAGAGGAAAAAATCCATTACTTAAATTGGACATAAAGTTTGAATTACCCATGTACAATGGCAATGTAAATTCAGAGAAGTTAGACAATTGGATAATTCAATTGGAGGTGTATTGCAGAATTCAAAACCTTCATGAAGAAGACATAAATATCTAGTTGGCTTCATTGAGGCTAGAAGGCCCAGCACTAGTCTGGTGGGAAGCAAAGACTCAAGAGGAAATGCGAATTCATGGTTAGATATCCATCACTTGGGTTGAGTTTATTTCTGCTATTAAAAGACAGTTTTATCCTTTAGCTTGTATGCAAAAAGCTATTATGAGTTGGCAAAATTTTAGGCATCTCAAGGGTCAAACAATTCAAGATTATACCCAGGATTTTAGAAAGAGAGCTTTGTTGTTAGGAATAACTTTCAATTCCCAAGATACACTTTTAAAATATATTGGAGGTTTACATTCC
This sequence comes from Pinus albicaulis, assembly GCA_034641835.2. Classification (NCBI taxonomy): domain Eukaryota; kingdom Viridiplantae; phylum Streptophyta; class Pinopsida; order Pinales; family Pinaceae; genus Pinus; species Pinus albicaulis. Next base: position 625,261,491 of record CM076581.1, read on the forward strand.
TATTTGAAGCATACTATTCTTATGTTTAACCCAAGAAATTTAGACAAAGTTTGTGTACAAACCATACACTTAGAGGCAAGGGGAAAATAAGAAATAGAGGAGAAAGAGGAAAGTGATGGTAAAGGAAAAGGAAAGTTTTATGAAAGAGGAAAAAGAAATAGTTATGTAAAAGAAGAGAAAGAAAAAACTCACATGAAAAAACTGTTAAAAGACTGGCCATGATGAAGATCACTGTTGGCAACTTCATCCAGAATTGAAACCAAATAGAATGAAAGCCAAAGCGAAGGGAAAAAACTATTGCTATAGCTCAACAAGAATTAGGGTCAGATTCAGGAGATGAGACAAAAATTACAGCCATGGGTTTGAAAGGTAAACATGTTGCAAGCACTAGTACTTCAAATTGTTCAGATGATACTCATGATGAAGATATAAGAATAGAACTTTTCCACATTAGAGTTGTCTCTAAACATATAAATATTGATACACTTTTTGATAGTGGGTCACAAGCTAACTTGATTTCCGAAGATTTGGTTAAGCAACTAGGCCTTGAAACAATTAGACATCCAAGACCATATCCTTTGGGTTGGATTTGCAAGAATGCAAAATTCTATGTTACAAGGAAGTGCTTACTAAGATTCGACATTAACTCAAACTTTGTCGATGAAGTTGAGCTTGATGTGATACCGCTTGAGATATCAGGTATTATTTTGGGAAGTCCTTATCTGTATGATAGGAAAGTTGTATTTCATCGCCATGATAACAAGTACCAATTGTTTAAGGATGAGATTGAGTACATAATTATAACACATAAGAAGAAGACATGTTTGTCTCTTATGCATGTAAGTGAAATGAAGAGGATAGTGAATGCAAATCAGAACTTGAAATTGTTGATGATCAAACAATGAGATGTATCGAATCACACTTTTCATAAGGATTCTTATGCTTGTAATGAGTTGTTTTAGGATGTTAACAAATTTCTTCTGAAATAAGGTGAAAAACATTTGCAGCAGTCAACAATAGTGTTGAGTAGTGTTGGAAACAAGATGTCAGTGCAAGAGAGTGTAAATGTCAAAGAGAAAGTGACAAAGCAACTTGGAAATGAAGGCATGGGTTCCAAAAATGTTGGTTTATGGTTTCCAAAAGGTACATGACAATGGAAAAGAAACTTGGTCAAGAGTAGACGCAAGTACAAAGCGAGATCAGCTAAAAATTGCCATGGTGATAGTGTGCAAGGTGAGAAAGTTTCTAAGTTTTGTTTGATTGTTGACCAAGGTAGGAACAAGATGGTTTCTACAAAATATATTTTTGCTCTGAAAATTCAGAAATATTGCAACATGAAGGTGTCAAAGACAGCAAGAGAAGGTTGCAAGAATCAAGGAGAAACTTGAATTTTTGTGAAAAGTTGCAAATGATAAAATTGGGAAAATTTCAATGGATAGAGACTGGAAGGGCGAGGGGAATAGTCCCCTCATCCACAAAATGAGTAATCAAGAGAGATTTTTAGGTCCAAAATGCTTCAAGTGGGGAGGAATGATCAGGTGCTCAGTATTTAGCTCAAAAATCAAAATTTTCAGAATTCATCGAAACAAGGACAAAAATCGAGCTCATCGTCAGGATTCCAACGCAAATCTTTTCATAAAAATCTAAGTTCGTATGAGTGCTTGTTGTTCGTTTTCTCAAACAGCTAAAAAAATTGCAGAATTGTGACAGGTCGCTGACATGGCAGCCCAGTTAACAAAAAATGAATCTTTTGGGAATATTCTTCAAGTTTTTGCCAATGAGGCTGTGACAAGTGGCACTTTTAAATTCACCAATTTGGTCTATGTGGATGAAAATCTCCTAATGGTTCTTAGCTGGAATTGTATTTTTATTTATTTATTTAATTATGATTTATTTATAAATATATATATATATATATATATATATATATATATATATATATATATATATATATATATATATATATATATATATATATATATTACATATTAATTATAATTAAATATTAAATTAAACCTTAATTCATAAACCACGTAAAATTTCAAATTCCATGTATTAAAATGGTGGGTCCGAAATTCATTAACGGTGGCATAAATATATGCCAAGGTCCATAATTAAAATATAAGCCAAGGTTGGAAGGACTATTTAATTTCCAATTTCGATTATCTATTTGCAAAAGGTCCCTTACGAAAAATTATGAGCTAAAGCTTGTGTAAAGGGGAGCAGGGTCAGGTTTGAACCCCAAACCTTCGTCCCACAAGCCAGGGCTCTTACCAAAGGGCCACAAGGGTGATTGTTATTAAACCTTCGACAGTACGTTTACTTAACCCTTCACGTGGCAAACTGGCGGAGCGCGGAGGGGCGAGCTCGCGAGCCAACCCCTCCACCATGTGACCTTCAATATGACCAATGTCGAGAGATTATTTATTAAACATGCTTGTGTGGTGATGACAACACTAATATAGGCTTAGATTAAGTTAACCGTGTGATTAATTTAGCGGAGATTCTGGAAGAGCCCCTAAATCTGATGGAGGTTCCAAATTTAGTGGGACTATCTAGCAGATTTCCAGTTTTAGTGGAGGAAAACTAGGGAAATTTGTTTTTGGCACAATGGAGGAAATATTTGACCAAATTGGGAAAATGAATAGTCAATTTTATATTATTTCGAAATTCCAGAGACAATGTCATAGGTTTCAGAGGCTGAAAAAAACTTATCCATGTTATTTTTCTGTAGGGAAGTTTAAGGGAGCCTAGAGCCACGAGGGAAGGAGGTCAAGTCTGGACTAGCCAGAGTCAGTTTTTAGTAATTGGATAGTCAATTTTATATTATTTATATGTTATAAAGACAATAGAACATGTTTCAAGAGAAATTTATTAATGTACATATCACTTTCTCCAAATTTTTGCTAATACAAGAGGACCAAGCTATGGAGCTGGACCAAGGAGATGTAGCCCAGGAGGGGTGAACTCCGTCATAATTTTTTTTTGTTGATGACTATGTTTATGGTTTGTTGTACATGTTTATTATACTATTCAATTCTTACTTATGTTGTTTGTTTGTCATTAATTTCAACTTAAAACACAAGACAATTTCATTTTTTAACACTCACCTACACCAAGGAAGCTAAAGCACCATAAGGAAACAAGAAGAAAATAAATTATAATTATGAAATTGTAATTAGCAAAGAACAACTAACATATCAAGTTTAGATCAGGTTCCTAGTTGAGCATGTTTTGTTGTATTACAAAGTTGATATAGATGTAATATTGTATATTTGATTTGTCAAGTTGAGTCTTATAATGATCATTTATGTTGGTGTCATGTATTAATGGATTAGGGTCATATTATGTCATGATGATGTTCAGCCTTATTGATATATTAGGTGTGTGTGAGTTTGCTGCTAATGTTAATACTGTAGACATATTGTTGCCATGTATTCACAACATCTATGGTTGAGTTGTTGTTGGTTGTGAGAGGTTGATTGTATTGGGGAGTGTTTGAGTCAGTAGATTTGCTAATGAGCTTGATGTTATTATGGGTCTAGTATGAAAATGGGATGAAACGAAGCCCATGGTTGCTTTAGTTTGAGTCAGGTGGATCCTAGTATCAAACATTGTAAAATTTGGTCCAAAGAGGAGCTTGAAGGTTGGGGCCTTTAGTGATATCAAGTGGTGGCTTGCAAGTAAAGGTGTAGCGACATCCTTTAGGTAGTGTCCTCATAGTGTGGGATAATTGGCTTCTGTTGAGTGGTGTTTGGGTATAATATTGTATGTTGAGGCATCCAGTAGGCGGTGACCTACAAATTCACGGGATTAGTTTCTTCCAGTAGGTTTTGATATGAAAAGTTAAGGAACTAATGGGTTTCTATAGGTACTGGCCTATAACACGTGTTTCTCATGTGATTGGAAAGTTGTGGCTTGCACACTAGTGGTGGGAAATGCTTATGGAAACATATATTTTAATTAATATGAATAAGGGTGAAGCAGGAAAAAATAGATGGTGGTTTTATCCCTTTGGTAGTCCACCTTACTTCTTGTGTCTCATGTGTGATATTTTTCTATGTGCCTTGATGCTTATATGTTTTTGATGGTTTACTTGGTTATACATGTGTAATTTTTTGGTATATTGTGCATAGGTTTGTTGTTATGCATTGTGATGTGCTTCTGGTAAATGAATCGATCAATTAATTGTTTTGGAAGGGAAAGTGGTAAAATATTTACTTGGGGCACAACATTGATGCAACCCCCCATCAGTATTATTGAGCTTCTAAAAAGAGGGGGGCATCTCAGTTGTGTTACCCTAACATTACCTAGTGCTTAAATCTTGTGTTAGAGGAACTTCCCTAACAAAAACTATGTGATGTTGGTATTAACCACTCTTTTAGTAATATTATATGTTTTTTTGAGTGGCATTGATTATTTAACTCTCCACACCTATTCTAATTCCCTATATAATCGAGACTTCCTTGTTTTCTATTACAGAGGTAAAACGTTTAGTATATTTTAATATTAACCGTTAATTTCAATTGTTTATTTTTTTTTAGGGGACAATGAAAATGTAATTAATGATATTCTGATCAGAAATAATGGAACCAAATAATAAAAATGACTTTAATAAAAAAAAATATTTATTAAATGAAAGCGTTGATTCCATTTTGTGTTTTAAATAAATTCTACAAATATTTTAAGAATTGAAATATTTTTCCTTTATCGTTTTTAGAAATGTAGAGGAAACTACCTAATTCTTTGAAACCAAAAAATTTCCAAGAAGGCATAAAGAAGTACACATTGCAATGACCTTTTTATGAAAATGAGAATAAACTAAATGCAAAAAAAATGACTATTGCAAATTTCATGCAACTAGAGCCAATGGAACACAATCAATGGAAACACTATAAAAGAGAAGAAAATAAATACAAGTAAGATGGAAATAGTGCATAAAAAAACCACTAATGCTAACAATATACTAGTAGAATGGATTCCTAAAAAACCATTTTCTCTTTATTTTCAATTATAAACCTATGGATAAGATGAAAAGAAAGAAATTTGAATTGCAAACAATTTTTTTTCTTTTTAAATTTTTATGGAAGGAAACTATGGAAAAGTAATCATGAAACCCTAATGAATAAATAAGAGTAAAATTACATTCCAAACTATGATTTCAAAAATAAAATAAGTGAAAAAAAGAAAGGAAAATTTAGAAAAGATAAATAGATATGTCAAGAATTGTAATAGTAAGGAAAGAACCACTAGAAATAAACCAAAAAACCCTTCATAGAATCAATTCTCTACTAACCTAGAAGAGCCAAATCCTAGAATAAAATGAAGCCTTCTTGCACAAGGAGAAAAATAAAATTCACAATGAATCACTTGCAACACATATCCAATAACCAAATGAAAACAATAATACTCTTCAACGAATCCTTGGAAAATGTAAAAAATGAAAATATTTTCATCATCAAGACGCATACATAATATTTCCAAAGAAACCTATGTGCATATAAATATCATCAAAGAAGCTTGTGTACATACATGGCTATTTCTAAAGAATCAAAGCATATATATTTTCCAAGTAAAAACTTCAAATAAAAGATCAAAATACTATAGGAAGAAAATTTTATAAAAATTTGAATAAGAGCATTACTAACTAGGAAAAATACAAAAGAGATTAAAATTAACTCTACAACCACCAATTAATCCTTAAGAGTGAATCTTGAAGAATTTTACCCCTACTGGAGTCACCAATTCTCTAATGGGTATTTCTTCCCTATATCTAGGTTTGGAACAAAAACATATTGGTGATAACAAACTTGAATCCAAAACCCAAATAATAAAGAAAGATAAAAAAACTACTATCTAAGGCATGGTGAACATGCCTATAGAAATTAATATTAATGTATATACCTTTATTTTATCTCCATATTGTGATCCTATAATTGTAGCCTGCATTCACACATCCAATAAAACATGGAGAATAGTACATACTGCAAAAATAACAATACTGATAGGTATTATTGATTACGTTCTAGTATAGAACATAGAGATAAATTGTATAGATTAAGGAAGGAAGGGAGTCTGGTAAATGGATAACCGAAGAGGATTCATTTTCGGTTTAGGTTAGTCCATCCAACGGGTGGTAACCTAAAGGTCAAACACTCTGATACCCTTAAAAATGAATAAATATAAGAGCTCGTAAAACCAAGTAAAACCTATGAAAACAACCCATATTCCTCGAACAACCAATAGTGAAAAGAATGAGTCTAACGATTCGACCATATAAACCCTGATGGGTCATACTGAAATATTTACATACATATATCCATAAAACAAAATTTACCCATCAAATGAAAGAATAGTTGATAGAAAACATGTTATAAAAAAAGGGAGAAGTACTCAAAATTTAAATAAACAAAACTTAACATTAAAATAAATTCTAGTGATGAGTAACGAATAGCTTCAATGTTGTAACAACTCATACACTTAATACATAATAAAGTATCCAAGGTTGGAAAGAAAGTGCTATAGGTTATAGTCAATCATTAACATTTTCAAAACCCATGTTTTCACAAAACAGGTAGTAGAAAACTTAAATATGAGAGGTTGTATTTTATAGACTAAAAAACATAAACTAGAAATGGAATCCTTAAATCTGATAGATTATTTTCCATAGAGTAGGAAACATTATACTCTTAAAAATTTACATGAAACAAACATAATTTCTCCACAGATCTGGAACACTTTTAAAAAAATAACATAACAACCAGATAAGTTTTTCTTTTACTTGTCTATGAGAGATTCCCTAACGGAGATTGGGAAATTTCTTAGACATACTACAATCTATAGGAAAGTTGACTAGCTGTAAGGTCCTCTTAACCATGGAAATTTTTTTTTGAAAATTAAAATTCATGTGTACAAGGGATGAACCCTGAAACTAGATATAGATGTTGTCTAATAAGACCATACACACATCGAGCCAGATTTCGAAAAGTTTCGAGAGAACCTAGGAAGGAACGAAACCTATTTAATCTCTTTTCTAGAAATGAAAGAATCTTGGAATGGCCTAAACCACCAAGTTTAGCAGAGGTCCATACCTACAAAAACACAAAGGCACAACATATATATATAATTACGACCACACCTCTATGAAAAAAATGGGAAAACTATAAATTATTGAAAGAAACAGAAGTTACCTAAGAATACGCTATTACTTCCATTGTCAATACAAAATCTATGAAATAGGAATAAGCCCTTTAATTCTCACATTATTCAAGGAAATTCATAGTTGCAAGTTTACAGGATTTCTACTAATTACTTGAACTATATCTAAACGAAATTCATGTAACCAAGTTCATGGACCATAAATGGTAACCTCCCAGTGGTAGAAAGGCAATACACTCAACTGAATGAAAACTATAGCAAGAGTCTCCAGTTTGAGCAAAGCAAGGGTCATGACAACCCACAGAATGTTAGGTCCCTATAATACTAGTGTATCCCCTTATTGTTCTTGTCAATGTATCCCCCTTATTATTATTGTTGTACCCATGTAGTCCCTGTATTGTTATTATTGTGCCCCATAGAAGCCTATTATTGTTTTTTTTTTGCCCTTACATTATTATTGTTATGTCATCTCCAGTTATATTGTGACCCCTTAGACTCCTATATATAGGAAGGAGTTTTTTTCATTTGAAAGATCCAAGAATTATTCATTTATGTAATATAAAGGAGGTTGCTCCTTGTAAGAGGTTGAGTTTTAAGCCATTGATCTATATTTTCTTCTATTTTGTGAGCTGGTTGAATAACATTTGGTATCAGAGCTTTGGATTCTAGGGATTCGCTTCTTCAAATAGGTCATATTGAAATTATAGCTATAATGTTTTTTGTATGAGGCTTCAGATGCTGAAATTTTTACCACGAGGAGAAGAAATATTGGTGAACTTCGTGTAAAAATTTAAGATCTTATTTTGCTATATTTTCAGAGATATGATCAGGGGAAGTTAGGGTTTGTGCAGAATCCAAAATTCAGTCTCAAACAGGTACATGGGGAAAATTTTCATAACTTTCGTTTCATGCATCGTATTTGAATTCTATAAAAAGTGACAATAGTTTTTTGTGTGGAAATTTCATGGCCAGAGGTAAAAACAATGACACGTGGAACTCTGTACAAATTATCTCTACTAAACCAGTCTATAATAAAGTCATCATGAGATATCCAACATAACTTTATCTTGAAGAATCTAAATTAGGTCTGAGTTGTGGCACTGGAAAAAAGACTTAGAGGGATACTAAAAGACCTAAATTCAAATTTTTGGGATCTAAAATCACATAGATACATCAGGTTCAATATCGAGCTCCTCAAACGAAAGAAAATGGTGTGTATTTGTTTTTTCAAATTGCATAAATTTTGTTTGAAAAAATAGATTGAAGTGATTCCAAGGGAATATTGAAGCATAGATATCAATATTTGGTTCTAAAATTCCTCCCAAAAAGAACTCCACACCCATTAAGCTCTTAGAAAACTCTACTATGACACATGAAGAGGAAGAATTGCAACATGATAGATGAAAATTATGAGACTAGGTGCAAAAAATTTTGCTCTTGCAAAGAGTAACCAAAAATGAAATGGAAGCTAAGATAGATGGTATGGAAGCTAATATAGGGAATAAAAGAAAAAATTGAAGATTTTAAGGATGGATTAAAAGTGGACATAGATGGTTTAAAATCAGACATGGAAGCTGAGATGGATAGCATGGAATCTAAGATGGATGGTTTGAAAACAGACATGTAACGTTTGAAAAAATTGTTGCAAGAAATTCTTCTCGATGATGACAAGGTAATCCATGAAAATAATGATGAGGACAAAAGGAATGTGAATTGTGATTTAGAAACTACAATATTAGGTTTAAGAACCACCACATTCCAAATATCGATATGAGGAATTTTGATGGCAAGGATCTGGTAACATTGATACTACAAATGGAGCAATATTTTGATATCCATGATGTGAAACACTCACAAAAGGTACACATTGCAACTTTATATTTACAACCCAATAATTTTTTATGGTATCAATCGCTTTGTTCTCATAAACCACTTATCACTTGGTAAATTTTTATGTAGGGAATGATAGCACATTATGAGGATACAAAGAGCAACACCTTTAACCAATTGATAAATCTAAAAAAAAATGGGTTCAATGGAAGATCACATTGAGGACTTCCAAAAAATTAAATATTAGAGTAGAAGATATTGCAGAGGATCATAGGATTGATGTCTTCATAGGGAATTAAAAGGATAACATCCAACATGAGGTTCACCTTTGGGAACCTGATTCATTCGAGAAGGCATTCAAGGTGGCAAGAAAAGTTAAAATTAAAATTATGGAAAGAAGGGAGTCTACCAATCACAACTATAAAGATGGAAATGTTGTTTATCTTAGCCTTCAACAACCTACAAGGTTGACACCACAACAATTTGAGGAAAAAAGAGCAAAAGGGATTTGTTATAGTTATGATAGAAAATACACTAAAGGTCATAAATGCCCCGAGAAGAAATTATTTTATATATATTGTGAAGAGAAGGAGGAAAAGGAACAATTAACATCAAAGGAGGAGGATATACACCAGGAACCAACCCCAAATAAGGAAGAAATGAATCCAACCATATCTTGTAATGTGTTGGAAAGAATTACCACTTCTCAAACTCTCAAGATAGAAAGATATATAAAATAAAAGGTAATAGTTTTGATTCATTTGGGTAGTACCCATAATTTTATTCATTGTAAGATAGCCAAGGAATTTAATTTCTTATTATATCAAGCACCAGAGTATCAAGCGATGGTTGCAAATGTAGGAAATATAAATTTCTTTGAAAAGTACCATAATATCAGGCTAACCATGGGGGAATATGTATTGAATAGTCTAGTGCTTTCTATTCTAATAGGCGATTCTAATGTTGCATTAGGAGTCTAATGGTTACAATCTTTTGGGGACTATAGATTTTAATTTTCAAGAACTTTTCTTGAATGTTTTTTGGGAAGGAAAGGAAGATGAATTATAGGGTATTGTAGGGAAACCAAGAAACATAATAAGCTCTAATTTCATGAAAATAACTTCGGAAGAAAGAAAAACGAGGCGTGATTTCACAATTATGCTCACTATAGGTTCAAACATCAAAATCATTTATTTCTCAAAATATCCAAAATGTCATGGATAATCATTCTAAGGTGTTTGAGACTACCAAAGGCCTCCCACCTATTTGTGATCATGATTATGATATTCATTTGATTCAAGGAATTGTTACTCCAAACATTAGGCCTTACATATATCCTTATGCCCAAAAGAGTGAGATTGAATGTATGCTTGCAGAAATTATAGAGGTCAGTATAATTCAACCTAGTCAAAGTCATTTCTCTGTTCAAGTAGTATTGGTGCACAAGAAGGATGGATCATGGCACATGTTCTTGCATTATAGGGAGCTCAAGAAGCTCACTATTAAATATAATTTTCCCATTCCTCTCATTGATGAATAATTGGATGAATTACATGGAGAAATTTACATCACCAAGTTGGATCTTCATTCATAATATCCTTTAATAAGAATGAAGACTGAAGACATTTAGAACTCATGAGGGTCATTATGCATTTTTGGTCATGCCTTTTGGCCTCACCAATGCACATTCTACATTTCAATGTTTGATGAATTCCACTTTCAAACCCTTCCTTATAAAAATTGTATTAGTATTTTTTGATGATATTATATTAATCTATAACAAGTCTTTGAAGGATCATATTCAGCATGTTGATAGGGTGCTCAAACTATTGGAGGAGAAACAATTATATGAAAAACATCTAAATGTTTCTTTGGAGTACGAGAGGTGGAATATATGGGTCATAATGTATCTCATGAGGCTGTTAAGGTAGACCATAAAAAAATTAAAGCCATTAAGGAATGGAAAATACACACAACCATAAATCATTTGTGAGGATTTCTCAGGTTTACAAGGTATTATCATAAGTTTTCTAAGAATTATGAGAGAATAGAAACACCTCTAACAAAATTACTAAATAAAGATGCTTTTTCTTGGACTCTGGAAGAAACTAAGTCCTTTGAATATCTTAAAGAGGCAATGTGCAAAGCTTCGGTCTTAGCTACGCTAGAATTTGTTGGGTATGTGATATATTATTTCCACGATTAGTCACATGTGTGGGGTGGGCACAAGGGGGGTGATATTCCCCCTGTACGTTACGTTGGGCGCAACAAGGGGGTCATAGGGGGGCGACAACCCCCCCCCCCTATTTGGGATGTGGTGCAGTGCCCTGGGAAATTTTTTTTGGACCCTATTTTTCAGTGGGTGGACCCACCCATGGTTTTTTGCATGGGTTTGCACATGGTTTTGGGGCATGATGGTTTTTGACCCTTGGTATGTTTGTAGATCCAGTCAAGGGAACTACAATTATGTTCTAACCCAGGGTTAATGGATTAGGGTTTATGAATGCTTCGACATGTATATATGTGTTGTTTACACAAAAAGTAATATAATGAAAAATAAAGCTGGTAGTCATGATTTGGGATCTAGGGGAAAATCTGTGTTTATATATGTTCTATGTTTTATTCTCTTGCTCCTATTTATTTTTTGTTTTTAAGATTTGTTTGCAGATAATTTCTCTACAAGGTTAAAACCTACATTTGGTATCAAAGCTATTTCGGCTTCAAGGGGACACCTTTGCTGTTGAGGGATTTTTTTCTCAGGCTCGTGGTAGACCCTATTTAGTGGGAGATTTGCAGGATCGATTCTTGCGGTGAAAGAAGATGACAAGCAGTGGAAAGATAGAAATAGAGAAATTTAATGGTTAGAATTTTGAGTTGTGGAAGCTTAAGATGGAGGATCTATTGGTGGATAAATATCAGTGGATCACGGTAGATCCGAGTACTAAACCAATGTCAATGTAAAACTAAGAGTGAAGAAGTTGGATCAGAAGGCAAAGAGCACAATATAGTTGTGTGTCTCAGATTCAATATTGTTTAATGTATCTAGGGAAGCTATGACGAAGACTTTTTTGGACAATATAGGGACTTTGTACCAATCCAAGTCTCTGGGGAATAAATTTTTCCTACAGAAAAAGTTGTATAACCTGAGGATGAAGGATGGAGACTTGGTGATAGAGCATCTGAATGCCTTCAATACTGTGGTAAGTTAGTTGTTATCTATTGATATTAAAATCTCAGATGAAGATAAGTGCATCATTTTGTTGTGTTCTGTACCAGATTCATGGGACAGTCCGGTTATTGCAATAGGTAGCAATACAACTACCTTGAATTTTGATTACATTGTCTCAGCCTTACTGTTGGAGGAAATGAGACAGAGAAATATGGAGGGCTAGAATGGAGATGTGTTATATGTATGACGAAGGTCCCAAAACAAAAAAAAGAATAAGTCTTCCAGTGGGTGATATAAATCTAGAGGAAGATCTAAATCTCCATGAAATTTTGTAAAGGTGTGCTGAAAATGCGGAAAGGAAGGGCACTATGAAAAGGACTGCAGACCTAAAGCTCCTGAGAAAGGAAAGGGATCTGAGGATTCTCCTTCTGCAGAGGCAAAAACCACCTCAGATGAAGGTGGGGATGTGTATTTGGCTTCTTCTTCAAATAAACATGTAGATCATGAGGCATGGTTGATTGACTCAGGTGTATCCTTTCACTTCACTCCCCATAGGGAGTGGTTTTGTGAGTATGAGAAGTATGATGGTTGTGATGTATTCTTAGGGGATGATAAGAAGACCAGAATCATCAGACGTGGAAAATTCAAGTTGAAGCAGCAAGGTGGAAGGATTAGACCACTTCCTGGTGTTATGTATATTCCTAAATTGGCTAGAAATATGATTTCTGTAAGCAAGATGGATGATGCATGTGTATAAATAGTGTTCGAGAAATATACCTGCAAGATGGTTTGTGGAGAATTGATATTAATGTAGGTATTTCATATTGGAACTCTATACAAGCTTTAAGGCAACACTATTATTAATCAGTGCAACCGTTCTGTGGTTCCTAAAAGTGGAGCGGAAAGCTTAGCGGTCTCTGGAGAAAAGACCATGCTATGGCATCAAAGGCTTGGACATATTGCAGAGAAGGGCCTTCAGCTACTACATGGAAATGTTATGGTAGAAGATATGTCTAATTACTCTCTTGATTTTGATTTTTGTGAACATTGTGTATATGGGAAGCATAATCGGGTGAGTTTTCCTTCCGGTGCTAAGAGGGAAAACAAGATATTAGAGCTTGTGAACAATGATGTGTTTGGACCTGTGTCAGTTCCATCACTAGGAAAATCTATGTACTATGTCTCATTCATAGATGACTTCTCAAGGAATACATGGATATATTTCTTAAGGAATAAATCTGAAGTCTTTAACAGATTTAAAGAATTTAAGGCTCTCGTAGAAAACCAGATAGAGAAGAAGATAAAGGTGCTGAGGGAAGATAATGGTGGAGAGTTTTTCAAGAAGGAATTTGAAGAATTCTATAAGAAGTGTGGTATAGCACGACAGGAGACTAATCCACACACACCTCAGCAAAATGAAGTTGTAGAAAGAATGAACAGAACGCTGATGGAAAAGGCAAGAAGCATGCTCAGTGGCATCGGGTTAGGATTGGAATTCTGGGCAGAAGCAATAGAGGCTGCATGTTACCTGGTTATCATATCACATTCATCAGCGTTGGAGGATAAGAATCCACATGAGGTATGGACTGGTAAGAAACCCTCTCTTTCACATCTGAGGGTATTTGGATGTGATGCATATATACATGTTCTGAAGGAGAAAATGACCAAGTTGGATAATAAATATGCAAGGTGCATCTTTATTGGGTATAAGGATGGTTTAAAAGGTTACAAGCTTTGGAACCCAGAAACAAGGAAGGTAGTGTACAGTCAAGATGTGGTGTTTAGAGAGGTGAAATATGTTGTTAAAAATGAAGTCCTACCAAAGAAACCTGAGAATATAGAGTTTGAGCTAAAGGAGGATGAATCAGACTCTACAACAGAAGAAGACTCAGAAGAGGAAGAGCCAAAAAATCTAGCTATGAGAAGATCAGTTCGAGAAAGAAGAAAACTAGAAAGCTATAGTCCATCTGCTTTCTTCTCAATTTTTTGTTTAATTATCACTGATGATGATCCCAGAATCATCAGGGAGGAAGTGGATTCAGAGGATGGAAAACTCTGGAAGGAGGCCATGGTTGATGAAATCACATCCCTGCACAAAAATGAGGCATGGGATCTGGTGGAGTTGTCGGCTGGAAGGAAGCCCATCGTGAGGAAATAGGTGTTTAAGAAGAAGATTAATGTAGAAGGAAATGTGGAGAAATACAAAGCTCGGTTGGTAGCAAATGGTTATTCCCAAGTACCGGGAATTCATTTTAGTGATATTTTTTCTCCTGTTGCCAAGGTTACTTCTATTAGATTGCTTTTATTTGTTTTTGATGCATTTTATTTTGAGGTAGAACAGATGGATGTGAAGACAAAATTTCTTCATGGGGATCTCGAAGAGGAGATCTACATGAAGCAACCTGAAGGATTTATGGTGAAGGGTAAGAAAGAACTTGTATGCTAGTTAAAAAAGTCATTAGGAGAATTTTGAGGTCTAAAATGGGCCTCCTAAGGAAATTATAAAATAATAGGGGAAATAATAAAATAATATTTGATTACATCATAAAATTTTCGAGGGAAAAAGAAAAAAAAATACTTTTTCAACTCCTATTTCAACTTATCTCCCAAAGTTTTTACTCAAATTTCGAGTGGGAGTACTCGTTGGATAGTGGGTAGTGGGACAGTTCTCCATGGAGCAGGCAGAGAGGTATATCTTCCAAGAGAAGGAGGGAGTTACAAGGTAAAGTATGCCACAAATAGAGTTGGCTCTGATACCATGTCATGCTAGGAGGTAACTCCACCAAACACTAAATTGAATTTGAATTGAGGGTGCAACAATCATATACACAAAGGGATAGACTCTTGGGATTCATCTCCCATTTTATATTCTTATTCCATTTTCCTTATTTTCTATTTACAATATTTTACATTTTTAATCAATCCCAAGGATTAGGTGTCAAAAAAATTCCTAATCTTGAAGGCATGCTATATGACAATGGATATCATGTATATCTTTCCATTTCAAAACTACTCTCATACAAATAGATTTTAGCGACGATGTCCTGAAAGGATAAAGTGAAATCTACAAATAAGATGTCATGTCCTTGACCATTAGTTCATTCATGAAGGAATTTATGGGTCCTTAGAGAGATATCAGAAGTGAATATAGTGGCACAAGAGACAGTCTGAAGAGGTTTAGGGGAAATTGGAGTGACGAGGGGGAGACACAATTTCATACCTCTATATAAATTGACTTAGATTCTCTCCTTGTAGTCATTTAGAGTTTAATTCCATTGGGCTTCTTGTCTTTGTGCATATGTTATTCCATAGTAGGATTTGATTGGTGGGGGGGGTTACATATTTTGCAGATACTGGTCTCGATGCACATAAGAAACGTAAAATAATAACTCCTCAACTTCATTTCCTATAGTGGCTACTATCAAATTAAAGTTTAAGGTTGAGTTGACTTGACACAACCATTGGTTAGCAATCCAACCCACTAATTTTTTTTATTCTCTTTTTCCAATATTGTGGTGTAAATAGAGGTGTGATTGTGCCAAAGGGAGGGAGTTCCAATATATTTCCTTTGCTCCAAACTTGGTTATGTTTCCCTAGGGTGATTTTGAGGAAGGATTTTTGGTATTTAGTTGTTTGGGTATCATGTGTAAGGCTCCATGGAGGTGGTCATTCTTTCTCTTGGGATTAGATACTATGTATCTGTGAACATGTTGGTGGAAAAGATCATAGGATGCTATACATTTCATTGGTACTGAGTTTTAACTTTGGTGTGTTTTGGTTTTTTTTGGTCGTGCGATGGATGCCTCTGTTTGGTGTTAGGACACAGTAATTCCTAGTGTAGTTTTTTTTTCTCTCAACAATGAGACATAGTAATGCCCCTTCTTGGAATTTAAGTGTGAAGGCTTGGAGGAAACCAAGGCATTTCCTTCCTTTTTGGACGAAACTAGAAGTAAGGATAATGGTGAACGCTTTTAATTTCCGAACTCTTTGAGGAATAACTATATTGGAATCAATTGATGTATGATTGAAAAAAATGGAGACCAATTTGGAGTAGTGGTATATGAATATTAATCATATTTATAATGTAGTATTGTTTTCTATTAGTCATATGTAGGAGTAAAATACTCAATAGAGGAAAACATAGGATGGGGTGGAATATCTACGTCAATAAATCAAGGATCTATAGAAAACAATTCAATCTCTTCATATTTTCAGCAATTCGGGGAGGGAAGAAATGGAAATGAAGTTAAACATAATGTGGAAGTGCCTCTAATAGTATAGGGAAGTTTGAAATGTATTTAGTTGTTATTTGTACTTATTGTTTGTAAATTTCGTATTGTTTTGCAGGTCTATTGCATAGTTTATACCTCCAAAGACCCGGTAAAAACGAGGCATGTATTTATGCAATAAGATACAACATATGACCATTTGGATCACGATTCAGTTACATATGACCTTGGAAATTCTTCATTGTAATTCTCTAATATTCATGTTATGATCCTAGTGTAAAATTTTCTTAATGTAAAAATTATCATTATGATTTACAAAAAAAACATTTAGATGACCAATAATTATCCTTCCATTATATTTATACCATCATATTGATTCTATATTTACTGTCTATTTATTTCTTATTTTCATGATACATAGTTATGATTATACTTTAAAACATATTTTTAATATATATTCCTTGATATAACTTAGATCGATAAAATTTAATAAAATTTAATATATAAGTATAATACTTAGTTCTAACAAGAACAACACTACAACATAATACACTACCTTACCTGTGAACTTACAATCCAAACATAGAAAAGAAATAAAACGAAATTCTTAAATCCTCTAGTGAATTTTAAAATACTCTTTATTGTCAAACAATATATGTTCCATGAGTATAGGTTGTTGTTACTTTTCCTCCAAATCCTTGGTTTTTATAGCCCATATACATTGTAATATCCATAGAACCTACATATTAATATGGAACGTTTGGAATTTATGATATAACGCCAGAAATATTATTAGGTTAAATATAAATGTATGAATGCATTAATATTTTGTGCCAAGAATTAATGGGCTAATTAATTAATGGTAATCGATTGGTAATTTATACGGTTACACTATCTTGTTTTAAATAATTTATTTTTATATAATTAAAAAGAGATAAAAGTACAGTGAAAAGAAAGGAGAAGTGGCATACTTAATGTCTCTAGAGATGAGTGAGGAGAAAGAGGAGAATGTTGTTGATGTTCCTCAGGTTGGATGCCCCTCGATAATTTGTGGGGAAAGTGGATTTGATGGCCAAATTCCACCTGGTTGAGCAATGGATCAGTAAAGATGATAAGGGACTATTGTATATTCCTTTTTCTTTCCCCTTCACACAATATAATAAACACAGACATAGAGTTAATGTGGTTCATGAAAATCTTGAGGGTATTATTCACGAGGGGAAATTTGCATTGGTGAAGGGAAAGGCTTCTCTCGAGTAAGATATGACTTCTTTCCCGCTCTTTAATATGGATGACAAAGAGAACCCTCGTTGCTACGAGGATTTGGTGAGGGCACTCATCAACCCAATTAGAGAACATAGAAGAGAAGAGGATTTTCCCAAAATTTAAAGGGTTAGAAGAAGATACATTTGAGGCATTATTTTTTATTAAAATGACCCAGTTTTTCTGTTCTGGATGATAGGTCCTACGCAGGAATAGTGGAAGTCCATGTGCTCAATAATTTCAACATCGTCACAACTTATGCGTCAAGTACAATGTAACGTAAGGAATGGTTATGGAAACTTTTATTTTCGCCTATAATTGCATAGTGGAAGTCCATGTGCCTAATAATTTCAACATCGTCACAACTTATGCGTCAAGTACAATGTAACATAAGGAATGGGTATGGAAACTTTGATTTTCGCCTATAATTGCATGCTTATTTTTAATTAGTTACTACATTGGCATGCACGTTATCTATGATAGGCCATTTATATGTGGTGTGCAAGTTGATATTATAGATATTATTTCAGCATTGGTAAATACTTTGTAATAGGTCAATTCAACATTAAGTTTATAAGAGCTGAACTTTATCAATGCATTTTCCATTGTATAATTGTAAGCTTTTATTTAATGCATATGAAACGTGGATAAATAAGAATTATTTTATAATTGTATTCATTTATTTAATGCATGTGAAATATGGATAACTAGGCATGTTTTTATAAGTATATGCATTTATTCAATACATTTGAAATATGGAAAAAATATATATTTTTATATTGCATTAGAAATAAGGACAACAATACTAGACATATTTTATATTATTAATCAATTTTATTGCATTGGTAATAACAAAAATTGTTTTGTATTAGAAGGAACAAGTCAATTGTTACCCATGTTTTTGAAACAACAAGAATACTTGAGAAACAATGCTCTGGTTATGCTAATGTACTCCCACACTTTTATATTTTTGATTAAATGAAATAAAGGTAAGGTTTTGAAAATAGTAGTATGGTATTGCATGTGGTTATTTACTTGATAATGCATTTAAAAGTAAAAGCTTAGTTATGGTTATGGATTTTATTTATATTTATACATGTGCAAGAAATTGTTTTCATGCAAATATGTTTAATGCATGGAATATTATTAGTAAATTCAACATGAAAATAATAAATCATAGAGATTTAATATTTGAGATATATATATCTCAATTATCTCACATTATGTTTGAATGAAGAATCTATAATTTTTTGGGTTTGGATAATTTGATATTTCAGGATATTACAAGTAATCATGGCATTAGAGCGTTTACTAATAATAGTGTTCGCAGTGAAGAACCATGACTTTTGCCAATGAATTGAGTGATAGTTTCTAATCTAATATCTTTTTTCAGAGATCGAAAGATGGATTATAACTAATATTATTGCAAGTGATGATGTCATTATATATAACTATTGTTACATGCAGAGTAAAAAATCATCAAATGTAGGTCACAACGGTGAACTTGGTTTGCTAAGTTATATTTTTAACTTGTTATGGTCTAACAATGGAGATGCACAATGGGGAAGAAGGTTAATATGGTAAATGACCATGCCTCAAAGACATTGTGCTCTAAGAACTGTTGGTGAATGTGTTGAGAAACCTGACAACAATTCTATTGTATTGGCCTCTAATTAATAGTTCTTGAATGAAAGATGATATTTCTTTTGTAAAATATCAACAATGAATAGGGTATGGACTCCCTTGTTTCCATTGAGTGAGGGTAAAACTCCCTCACAGAAGTTTTTGATAAAATAAAAATTTGTTGGTTTTTCCCCTTCGGGGTTTCCAAGGTAATATCAATGTTCATTTATATGCTTACCTATTTGATTATATTGATGTTATTATTACCTTGCTTGATGTTGGAAATTAAATCATTCATCATAATCCCTCATTAGTAAAATGATGTTAATGATTCAAAGATACAAGATATTGCATTATGGTAATAAGTTGCACTAATAATTATTACTTTACACAATTTTATTTTCATTTCTATGATTACTTCACTTTATGATGTCAATTTAATCATTTGATGATCAGTTCGGTATGTGATAAGCCATTCATGGGATGATACATGTTGGTAAAACTTGATTTAAAAAAAAACAATCTTGTGTATTTTGTAAGAGGTATATCGAGGTATGTTACAAGTGGTATTAGAGGAGAGGTTGCATCAATGAAACCTCTTTGATTTTGTGAGAACGATAACTAGCAGAGGCATAATTATATTGGATGAAGCTCATGTATGTAACTGACAAAATTACATGGAAATGTATGTAGTAGACTACATTTAATATGATATGCATGATAATGCTAATGATTGTGTTGAAGAATGATAATATTAATGAATTATTTCAAGAATAATAATTTTGATGCACTGAGTCCTCATGCTGATAAACTATAGTCATAAATTCTATTACATTTGATTATAATTAATTTATGGACAATATTTAACACTTAACCAATAAATAATGATAGTATGGATTAGGATCAAATACCAAGATTTTTTTCCATAATCTTATGATAATGTTCAATGTTGAATTAATTATTGGAATTATAATGCATTTCTTACAATTTCTAGAAACGAATGAATGCATGCATTTCTTTATCAATAATGGAAACCCGATGATAGTGAAAGAGTGTAGGAAGGCATGGGTTTTCCTTGAAGTTGATGATAGCATGATATAATGTTTAAAAGGGATGAAAGAGCCCTCTTGAATGTTGAGAATAAGAAATAAGTTAAACAGTAGGTTTTGTTAGGCATTTATTAAAAAATTATAAGGATGCTTAGTATGAATGTAATGGATAAAAATTGATTGTATCATGTTATGGAATTACCCTAAATGTTGATTGAATTTATGATCATTTGGTGGCATTTTATATTTATTATATTGCACTCTCCACCTGTGAATTAGCATTACAAAGTACCATATCTTTTGTTGAAAAAAATAATGGCACCATTCATGGTAAATGCAATGCTAACATATTTTACGTGATATTTTGATAAACTATTATAATTATCTCTAAAGGTATATTGCAATAAGTTTATTGGAATATGCATCAGTTGATTTTTGTAAAAGAGTATTGCTATAGTTGTAAAAAATTGATAGTAGTAGTTCATATTCATGTTACTGGTTTAATGGTGAAATTACATTGTTTGAATTTATGATTGATTGGATTCGAACATGTTACTAGCATTTGTTATTGGCACTCAATTACTACTGGTAAATGAGTATCCTTATATGACTAAAGTTATACATACACTTTTATGCATAAGATTGAAGTACAATTATAATGGCTACAATAGTGGATATTTTTTTAATCATGCATAATTCTGACTCTAAATTTTTCAAATTTATAAGAATCTTAGATCGCCATAGTAGTAATGCCTTATAAAGTGACTAATTTAATATAATTGCATTGTTTTGTCAATAATAAGAACAAAAAGGAAAAGGGTCATGTACTTTTATAAGGACATGCATAAATGGTAACTAGTATGATAAGAGCATAAATATTATTTAATAACTCAATAACATATTGTCCAATAATGGTAACATATGCAATATAATATAATATTAATGTTCTACAACTTATGATAAAACTACTCATAGCGAGGTGTTGTTGATTACATTGATTGTTCAAGCCTCACACATGACAATGTAAATTATACAAGTTGATTTTTCAATGATGGTGTTAGTATTAGGGGCTTTTATACATCATACATCTAAAAAAATATTTCATTTTTATCCTTTGGAAATTAATTCATTCTATGTGAATATTATGGATGACACTTCATATTAAATCTAATCCGTTAGGTCGTTTATGTTGTGGAATTGTGGTTTCTTCTTTGTCAGTACTAAGTAGAATCTTAATGACATATTTTAATAAATTGGTATTCTAGATTTATTTGAATTGAAAGTATGCGTCTTCAAATTAGTGATGCTACATAGTGAATTATGGTTAGACAAATATGCATTAAAATGAAATATCATTTGCATGGATTAGAGTTGTGGTGATCAAAATGGGTATATATTCTAAAGGGAATTTTCCCCTTAATTTTTGTTATAGAAAACATCTCCATGGAAAATTTACTTTTAATTATATATATATATATATATATATATATATATATATATATATATATAGGAACATGTATCCTTATTTTCTATACTTACTCTTACTGAATGGAAATTAATTATGTAAGTGGAAAATTGACAAGACCAATACCTTTTTACTTTTTTTAAGTCTTGATAAACATTGATGCACGTTAAAAATGAAATGCATATTGAATACATTTGAAAGGATGTTTTGAATGCAAATAAAATAATTTTGTAAAGAGTATGGTTTTATGAAGTATGTTTGTGACTAATGTTGCTAATATGATTAAGCAGGGGTAGCTTAATGACAACATAGTGATGCCAAAAAAATTCCAGCAGCATAGAACATAAGAACTAGTGAAAGGTAAAAGGGTTACAATATTTGTTGTGATTGAAATGTGAAGATATAATTTTAATATTATGCAAAAATGACATGAAAAATGGGTCCATAAAAGATATAATGGTTTTTTTTTCTAAAACTCATGCTTGATTATTATGTGGGAAACTTGAAATGAACAACACCTATGTGAAATGAGATGTTAGTCATGATTCCTGTGAATTTTTGGATATCGAGAGAAACCTTAATTGAAGGCAAAAACCACAAGAATGCTTGCGTAGTAAGGCCTAAAATTTTTCAATGAATCATGAGCTGGTAGGAAACATAAGTTAGTAATTAGAAAAGGCTTCAAGGAAACCTTCAATTGTAATGGAAATCGAATCATAACTTTGATTTTTTATTTTTTAAATTAATATTGAAAAATATGTTATAAAATTATATATTACAAAGAAATGGAACACATAAAATACGCGGAAACAAAAACAAAAAAAACATATAAAAAAAGAGAGACAGAAATATATGTTGTTCACCCAGCTTGGGCTATATCCACAGAAACAACCAGTCCTCCCTTTATATTATCCAACAAAATTAGGAGACAAAACCTACAATAGATCCATTGTAATATCCTCTTCTTAATGACACATTCCCCCTTTCTATTTCTCGCTCAGAATATACACACAATACACAACCGTAATACAATACCCTCATACAATAGAGAGGGTTTCCTTCTAGGGATAAAAATCCTAAATTAAACATAACTTCTATCGTCAGATCATCCGCCTAATGAACGACCTAGATTGACTACAAAATTACAATATTTTACAAGGAAATTTCACATCTGCTTTTAGTTTTGGGGGCGTTGCCCCCAAAATTCCCCACCAGTGAGGGGGTTCCAAACGGTCGTCATCGCCCCCCCTGGACTCCCCGATGGAAATCAAACAACGAGAAGTGTTGTCATCCTGTTAAGAACAAGGATCCAACACAATGATACATATAATAAAGAAGATAATCAGGCTCCACACCCAACAAAATAATCTCAAGGCATAGTTTTAAATCAATTTTTAAATGAATTTTAAGATTTTCTAAGATGACATAAGGTTGAAAAACCAAAATGTGAAAAATAAACATTTTCTATGAGAATGTAAACATTTTTGTTGATAAATTGAAAGTTTTATACTTATTATTATTTTGGAAAATAAAAGTGGATCCATCACATGAGATCTTAGAGTCTGAACTTCTACGAAACGATTAAAATCAATTATGTTTTAAGAAGGGACAAGAAAACACAAAAACACGAAAAATCCTCCATTTTTTTAAGAGGGATGGCACAATTTGGTTGCTCTGGTCACCAAAAGATAACATGAATGGAGTTAAATATCATGGATGGAAATGTATGAAAATAATTGTGGGAGATAAAGGCAGTTAGAATTATAAGGTTCTAGTTGGATGTAAAGATCAGTCTTGTACCCAGATCAAGTAGGATTTTACTTGGGTTGAGGAGGTGTAAATATGTTAAATATTTCTAATTAACTTCCTAGCAGGAAAAGAGCCTAACACTTAGGGATTAACTACTAGAATTTTAGTTATAGGGAAGCCCCTATTGTATTTCCAGCAATTCATGATACTAGAATTTCATATATCTTTAACAAGGGAAAAGACAATATGCACTTTGTGCAATTACAACTACTCTGATAATTTTCGTGATTAGAGAAATATATTTTCTATAAATACTTGTAGATGTGCTATGATAAATTAGTGATAATTAGAAATATTACGATTAAAAATAATGTGATTACAATTAAGGTATACTAATTGGATTCCTTGGTCAATACACCATTGCACATTAGCTTGGGGTTTATGGACTACCAATGGTGCTTGTTGTTGGGATGATAAACCACTCTTAGATTTATTTCTGCAACTCATAATTAACCACCTATAATTAAAATATTGCATGGAGTGGCAATGGTTTCTAGGAATATTGGAAGGTAACAACCAGTTCTGATGAATATTTTTTTTATGTTTTTACAAAATTGAAAATAGGCTAAAAGGTTGGAATTAAAAGTTTAAAATTTTCATAGATGTAAATATTTATGGTTATTAATAAAAAATTATTTCTTTTACTTATTGATATTTCCTATATATATATATATATATATATATATATATATAATGTTGAAAAAAGGAAGAAGAGATAAACATTAGGTACAACGATATCTTTGCGGGGGAGGGGGAGAATGTAATATCCTAGAACCTACATATTTATTTTGAACGTTGGGCATTTATGATAAATAATGTGGGAAATATTATTACGTAAAAAATAAATGTGTGAATGCATTTATGCTTTGTGCTAAGAATTAATGATCTAATTATTTAATGGTAACTAGTAGGTAATGTGTATTGTAGTTACAATATTCCATTATAAAGAACATATTTTCATCTAATTAAAAAAGAAAGAAGAAAAGAGTCGAAACAAAGGAGAAGTGATATAGTTAATGGATCTAGAGACGATGCTGGGATGAAAAGGAGGATGTTTTTTATGTTCCTCGGGCTAGATTCCCTTCAAAAATATGTGGGAAAAGTGGTTTTGATGACCAAATTCCCCTTGGATGAGCACTCGATTGATAAATATGAGAAGAGACTATTGTATACTCCTCGACATCTCCCAAAAATGTGATATAATAGAGGTAAATGTGGAGTTAATGTCATTCATGAACAGCTTGAGGGCATTATTCATAAGGGGAAAATTGAATTAGGAAAGGGAAATGCCTCCGCCAAGAAATATTTGATATCTTTCCTGCTCTCTAATACAGACGAAAAGGATAACCCTCACTATTATAAGGATGTGCTCAGAGGACTAATCAACCCAACTGTAGTAAAAGAAGTGAAAAGGATTTTATTAGCCTCTACAGGGGTTGAAGAAGTTGCATTGGAGGCGTTCTTGTTTAGCACAAGGGCTCTATTCTTCCCCTTCTGGCTAGAATGCCCTACGCAAGAATAGCAGAAGCCCCTTTTTCCCAATAATTTGAACATAATCACACCTTGTGTGCCAAATATCATGTAACGTAAGGAATGAGTATATAATCTTTGTTTTCCCCTTATCGCTGCATGGATATCGTTAATTAGTTACCATATTGGCATGCACACTCTCTATTGTAGTCCATTTATATGCGGTCTACAAGCTAATATTATAGATATGATTTATCATTGGTAAATACTTACAATAGGTAGTAAGTTTATGTTTTTTTTATGTTTATAATAAGAGTGGGCCTCTATTAATGCATTTTCCATTTTATATTTGTATGCATTTATTTAATGCATGTGAAATGTGGATAAGTAGGCATGATTTTATAGTTGTATGCATTTATTTAATGTACTTGAAATAAAGATAAATATGCATTGTTTTATAATTGTATGCATTTATTTCATGCATTTGAAATATGAAAAAAATAGGCGTGTACTAATAATTGTGTGCTTTTGTATACTGTATTGGAAATAAAGACAACAATATTAGACATATTTTATATTACTAATCAATGGTTTTGCATTGGTAATAACAAGAATGGTTTCATATTACAAGGAACAAGTACAATGCTACTCATGTTTTTTCAACAAGAAAGATAATTGGGAAATAATACATTAGTTGTGCAAAGTGATTCCCATGGTTTTGCATCATTAGAGGAAATTATAGCCTAAAAGTGCCAATCAAAAATTCTATGTCATAAAATGTAAACTAATCAAAATCCTTTAAATTTAAAAACAAGTACATGTAAATATTTTGGAAGGAAAAGAATAAAAACTATTTTTTTAATTGTATTTATGGCTTATCTCCTTCTATATTTACTCAAATTTCAAGTGTAGACACTTGTTCAATTCAGAATTAAATTTCACATCAAATGAGTACCCATCATGCATAGTTTTGAGAATACCAACATTGATATAAATTTAAGATACATTAAAAAAACATGTTCAACACGTTTTATAATGTATCTTGATTTTTTATCAGTGTGGGTCTTCTCAAAAGTACGCATAATGGGTAGCCGTTGGATGTATAATTTAATTCTGCATCCAACGAGTGTCTACAATTCAAAATTGAGTAAACCAATAAGGAGATAAGCCCAAAATACAAGTAAAAAAAGTAGTTTTTTTCTTTTCTCTCCAAAACTCATAACTCTTGTTTTATTATTTTAACTATCATTTTATTAGTTTTCCTTAGGAGACTACTTTTAGGATGAATTTTCCTCTGATGTTTTGATTACATTAAATAAAAATAAGTTTTTGCAAATAGTAGTATGGTATTACATGTTCCTATGTACCTGATAATGCATTTAAAAGTAAAATATTATTTATAGTTAGGACTTTTACTTTTATTTATGCATGGATAAAAACGTGTTTTCATGCAAAGTTGTTTAATGCATGAAAGACTGTTAGTGATTTCAACATGAAAATGATAACCAATAGAGATTGAATCTTTGAGATAGAGAGACATTGATTCTCTTTCATTATGTTTGAATGAAAAATATATAATCTTTTGGGTTTGTACAATTTGATATTTCAAAAAATTATAGGTAATCATGACATTGGAATGTTTGCTAACAATATTTTTTACACTGAAGAACTATGAATTTAAAAATAGAATTGAGTGATAGTTTCCAAGCTAATTTATTTTGTAGCAATATAAATATGGATTATAGCTAATACTATTACAGACAATTAGGTCATTATATATAACTATTGTTACTTGCAAAGTGAAATATCGTCAAGTGCAAGTCACAACGCGCAACTTGATTTACTAAGTTATATTGTTAACTTGTTATCATCTGAAAATGGTGATGGATGATGGGGAAGAAGGTTATTGTGGTAAATAGCCATTACTGAAAGACATTGTGCTCTGATAATTGTTGGGTAAAGTGTTGAGAAACATGACAACAAGTCTAACGTATGGGCCTCTAGATAATAATGCTGTAATGAAAGATGATATTTCTTTTGTAAAATCTCAATAATGGACAAGGGGTGGGCTCCCTTGTTTCCATTGAGTGAGGGGTTAACTCCCTCAGGAATCATTTAATAAAATAAATTTTTACTGGTTTTTCCCTTTAGGGTTTCCAGGATAATATTTGTGTTCGTTTGTGTGCTTCCCTATTTCATTATCTTAATGTTCGTTTGTGTGCTTCCCTATTTCATTATCTTAATGATATTATTATCCTACATGACATTGGAAATTAAATCATTCATCATAAGCCCTCATTAATTAAATGATATTAATGATACAAAGATATAGCAGATTGCATTATGGTAGAAAAATTCACTAATGATTATTCTTTTCCACAATTTTCTTTCCATTTCTACGGTTACTTCACTTTAAGATGGTGATTCTTTCATTGGATGATTAGTTTACTATGTGATAATATGCTAAATGTTTTAATCATGTGCACATTTTCTAGAAGTATATGTTGGTGTTACTTTTTCCTCCAAAGCCTTGGTTGTGTAGTCAAATTGTTAATGAAGACATTAATTTCTTATTTTGTAGAAGATTGTTAAATATATTTATTAATGTGATATACTTTTTTCCTCTTCATCCTCTAAAGCTATCCAAACCCATGGTTAAAAACATTAATTTCTTATTTCCTAAAAGATTATTTAATATTTTTATCAATTTAATTCTCTCTTTTTATTTTTAATATATATATATATATATATATATATATTTCCATATATATTTCCATATTAAGTATTTTTATTTAAACATTTTTTATATTTAAAATATTATTATTTTTTAATATTGATATTTATAAATATATATTTGTGGAAAAAGCTATATATATAAAATGGTATTTACGGTTGTGTTCATTTTCTTAATACTTTAATATTTTATATAGTTTATTAATTTATATTGTTTATTTTCTATATGTGTTTTTTTCAAGGCTTAGAATTTGTTTGTGTTTATTTTTTAATGCTTAGAATTTGTTTATGAATATTTTTATAATAATGTTTACTAAACATTGAATTGATAACCAATTTTTACAAATACTGATGAACAATTTCTAAAATAGTACAAATTACAAAAATATTTTTGCAAAATTTAACTATTATACAATAAATTATTCTATACATATATTTTCTTACAAATATCACTTGGTGCATTTAGCATATAGTAAACTTTAACTTTTTTACAAACAAATGCTATAATACTTGAGTTTTTCACTACTTCTCAGTGGAGAAACCACAAATACAAAGTTTAATGGTTATAAAATATTGATTTTAAATATTAAAAAAAAAAAATTTCAAATATGGTTCAAACTTTTTTTGAATTGCAAATTACTAGATTTGACCTCTCTAAGATTGAAATGGATTTAAATCACTAACCTTCCTAAAATTAATGATAACCATTTAAAATATTTTTGTGTTTAATAATGTGATCACTATGTTGTATTGAATCGTAAAATTTAATATAATGATATTGTTATTATGCAATTCTATTTTCAACAATAATATATATAATTAATAATTTGGGAATAGGTTTTTAGAGTTATTTATAATAACTCTAAGTGTTATTTGAATGTGCACATCAAATTTTTTGAGTTTTGAGTAGAGAGTCTATCTAAAGACGAAAAAGAACTATAAAATAAAATGAGTTATGGATTTTGAATTTATTGAAAAAAATTAATAAATAGATTAATGAAAAGTTAATTTGAATTAAAAAAGAAGAAGAGTGAATCAATGTTTTGAAAAGTTAATTTGAATTAAAAGAAAAGAAAAGAGAGAATCAATGTTTTAAGATAAAAAAAATTAATAATCAAATATTGATAAATTTAATAAATTAATGAAAAAGAAAATCATAAAATTAGGAAAATATTTAAATTTTTTTATAAATAATATAAATATAAGAATTACAAATATTATAAAAGATGTTAGAGATTTTGATAAGTTTTAAATGTGATTTGAATATATTTTTGGCTAGAACTTTGAAGATGTAGTCTATAGTTCTTTAAATGCAGGCAAAGGAGATGTGGAATGGAGGGGAAATTAACATAATTAGAGTTTTGAGTGACAAAGCTATTTGAGTTTAAGTGAATCTATATTTTTTAAATGTGTTTGTTAAATGTGTTTTTGTTTTTCAATAAACTTATGCAAAGATTCTAAAAGAGTGGATGCCCCAAATTTAAAAAAAGGTTATATTTTTTAATAAAACTATAAATATATGAAAATATTTATTGTTGTAAATCATTTTTCTATAAACTTAATAAATTAGTATAAACTTAATAAATTAGAATAGCATAATTTCAAAACAGAAAAAAAATGATATTCAAAGAGTTTTATATCATTTGTATTATTATTATTAATAAATTATATAATTATTATGGAAAAAATATTATAAATAATACATTTTTAATTGATATATATTGATTATAATTAACTATGATATATATGATATATTTTGGTGATTAAAAAAATAGCTTTATAACTGAGAAAATGAGAAAGGGAAACACTATCTTTGAAAATTGATTGCACATGTAGATTGCTGAAAATTTCGAGCTGATTGTACACGTAGGGCGCTGGAGATTTGCAGCCCTGTGTCTGGGCGTGTTTTTTTATTGCCTAGTTTCTGGGTGTGACGGGTATGAGAGTGGTCTGCTCGTATTATATTGTGAGTTTTTATTGTTATGGGGATTTTTATTTTTATTTCATTTTAGTATATTGATTTCTGCTGATTCATATTTGGTTGGTGGGTTTGAGTGGCCTTAGTTTATTTATATTATTTTATCAGTTAGAATTTTTGGCATATTGTTATATGTTTTTTAACTATGATTATTAACTGGATTGTAAATGCCTATCCACATATGTTATGTATTTCTGAATTATTTTCATTTTTATGCTATATAAATGACTATGTAACATCAAATAATCGTTAGAGATTTGAACCTGATTTAGTTTCTAAGCCAGACGTGAATTAAGGTAGCCGTAACCGCAATTTCTAAACTACAATTCAATCCTCGAAACAGAAAGGTTGAGTGATTACGTTATGCATGAAGGGAATACGGTGTATAAGAGATAAATTGATAAACATTAGTTAATGATTTTGATCTTGTTATCAAGAAGATTGTGGAAAATATTTAGTAGTTTTTATTCCCCGTGCTTCCCACTTTTAACCTCTTTTTATACGAAGAAATCAGTAATATTTAATCGCTAAATTACATCTGATAAATACCATCAAATTATTATTATATTTTTTTTCAAGGAATAAAAAACGCTGCTGTATTAAAAACGGTACATAAACCAGATACAAATTCAAAACAAGCCAGTGCTTGTTCATGTCCAGATATTGGCATGATACGCAATCATCAGCGACTGCCTTCCATCCGAAAGCATAAAAAAAGTTTAAACATTATCCTTATATTTACATACAAAATGTGAACCTTATATAGCCTATTACATGAGAAAAAACCGAGTCAGTGAAAGAGAAAATTATATTGTTTTATCTACTACAACCACTGACCACTGCAATTGGCCATGTTCTCTTCTGACGAATAATCGTGAGAAGATATACCATATGGACCGTATTATAGAAGGGAGGTTGATTCAAGATTTAAACAGAATAAAAACAAATAAATCGAATGAAGGAATGAAGATAAGAGTTCAGCATAGACGATAATGTAGCCTCTTCTATGCAAGTGACGCTGGAGGTCCAATATTTTGGCAGGAGAAAAGCAAATTGATCGAATGAAGTGATGAATATCAGACATTGGCAAAGACACTGTATGTTTTGGAGTCAACAATAATGAATCGGACAGCTGCCACTGTTGCTGATGCAGACAATATGGCAAAAAACCATGTGTTCGCCCAATGCCATGTCTTGCTCAATGAACTCAAATCCTTTCCCTTCACCCTAATGTACATGTGATTTGCCAGAACAAATGTCAATGGAATCGTGCTCAATGAGCCTGTGATAGCTATAAAATCCCCCAGAAACGGGAACAGAGCCGCAATAAATGTGGTGGCTGCCAGGTATGTCCCTCGAGCTACCAATCTCACTGTCCAATTGTGCGCAGAATACACACTTTCCTCTCTTCTTCCGAACATTGTATCGAAATATTCATACATGGGGCTTGCAAATATCTACAACCATGCCATCAGTACTCCTGTTAAAATGCATTTCGAAATTGAATACAAATTAAAGTTACTGGTTAATTGGCTGAAGATTTTGAATGATCTGTTCAATACATACATGTTGTGATATCACACTCTGCAAGAAAGCAGCAGCGTTCGCAATAGCTTTAATCCACTTGGGTCCATGTACATTGTTGAGAAGATAAGATGATGTTTCTGAACCATATGCCCAGTATCCTATAAATGTAACAGCATAGAATGGCACAATCCCAGCTGTGAATTGCAAGTATAGGGCTTTTTGCATGTTCCTTACATGAGGATGTTTTACTGTAGCCTAACCAACAATATCAGATAAAGTAAACAATGTCAAATGATTTCATCGCATTGGTTTCAAGGTATCATTATCAATATGTTCTATTACAATTTCAGATGAAGTAAACATGTTAAATGATTTCATGGAATTGATCTTATTGCACAAATATAATCTTGATTGAATCAGAATTGAATTGGTATCGGAAAAAAAATATTCAGAATAATGATGGAATGAGAGAAAATGTCACGAGGTCACTATACCTGAAGAATGATTTTTTTCTTTAAATTTTGGAAATATTTTAAAATCAAATAAATCTAAAAATTAATTGTTTAACAAAGTTTCTATTGATTAATTAATTGTTTAACCAAGTTTCTATTTATTTAATTGTTAAATATTTCCAAAATCTAAAATTCAGATAAGATCGCCCCAAGAATCAAGTAACTAGTGACTTCCATTGTTAAGCCATTTGCAAGTTTATTATTTTGCATTGGATTATAAGAAAAGAGCAATTAAGCTTAGTATACCTGTACTTCTGGAAGCATCCCTGAATTATAAGCAGCAACAAGATTTGCCACGGCACCAATTGAGTTAAATATTTTGCTTGTTTTCGACCCAGTCGTCCTGTAGTCCTTTGGTGGAGCATTGACAACTACATAGCCATGGTAGAGTGGTAAATGATCATGCTAATTAGGTTATTATCATAGATATAATTATTCAATGCACTCTCAGCACACAAGCTAAGCAGAATAGATATAATCATTCTACATTGTCAATACTCAGCACCAAAATATAATATTTCCATGCATGCATTCAGAAACTCGATTCTGAATAGATAGGAAAGAGAAGAATACCGTCTTTTATAGACAATGCAATAGCAACGAGGGTATAGATGAGACTGGAGGCTGTTGAAACACCTACCCACAACTTCAGAGCAGATAAGTGTGGTATGGCAAATGCAAAAATACTACAAACAATTCCTGCAATTGTAATGCAGTACGGCAGTTTGAACTTGTTGCTATATGTGACATATATTATTGCCTACACACAGAAAGCAGATGCAAACACTCAATATTCTGCAAATCATACAAACACTAGTTCTTGGCAGATTTACAAATCATCTTATGTGTTTTCATATCTAAAAATAATGGAATCGATAGGATTTATCATGATTTTCTATGTAAAAATAATGGAATCGATAGGATTTATCTTGATTTTTTCCTTACCAACATATGTCATCAGCATTGAACCTTTTTTTTTCGATAACAAATTTTAATTATTTGCAATGTGTAGTTACTATTTATTTCTGCAATACATTAGATGTCTAGATCTTTTATGGTTCTACCACTGATCTATTTGTATATGTTTTTATGGTTGCAAGGTAGGCTTCAGCCATGCCTCCCAGGTTCAACAATTCTTACCTTTATATTTTAGCATTGAAGGATATAAATTATGATGCAAAGCAGTAGCCACACTCACCTCCACCACGAGGATTCCTTATTAGATTTTCTATTAAGAAACGAGGGCAGCAGTGGAAGGAGTTAATGGAAGAGCACTCCAAGGGCTACTGGGAGGAGCGTTGCAGAAGCTCTCACAGGAGTTGGGAGTGCCATAGAGCATTGAGCTTTGACCTGGACGCCCTTGTTTGACATGTATGCAAATAGAGAATAATTATGAGTAAAGATTGGTGGGATCAGTAGGTTTTGAGCTCTGAGGATTAACTCAATTGCCCTTTAAGTAGATCTGGTTGGTACAAATAATTCGTTGAAATAGAACCACATGAAAAAAAACTAAATGCCTCATGTTTTTGTCGATATATATATATGTGTGTGTGTTTGTTCATCATATCCAACTTTAGAATTAATAGTTCACTGTTTAGAGTTTATCTGGCAATCCATCTGCCAGTGTTCAATCTGAGTTTGAGCTTGCCATAGTTTCTGTATGCATCAAATTACCATATTTTTCGCTAATCAATCTATCATTTTATGATGACTCAAATTGTTTTCTTTTCTCCCGGGATTTATTTGTGAAGATGAATGGTCTATTTAGTTAGATATTTGATTTTCAATGGAATTCAGACAGGTATAATACTTGGTTGTTTTAGGTAATACTATTAATTCATTTTAGACCGGGTAGGAAGTAGAGTGGCCACCTACCTTCAAAGATTGTCCAGCCAAAATGATATATCCAGCATTAATCATGAAAAGACTGATGTATTGTAGAGTCCAGGTTATGTAGTACATTTTTTTTCCTACAAGAATTCACAAGTAAGATGGAACACATGAGTCTGCTTGTAGTTGGTAGAGTGCATATGAATGATAAAGTTACTCCTTTTAAAACACAAACCAGGAAAATATTCTCTATTCTTTCTATATTCCTCTGTGACTGCAAGTAAATACAATTCTTGAAGAAGATGCATATTGTGTAGTTGAAGAGTATACTGAACATACCATAAATGTGGCCAGCTAGGTCTCGGTATCGAATATGTCTAATGCCTCCAGTTTCGTGGAGTCGTGCAAGGAGATGATTTGCATAGAGAGATATTACAGCTGCAGCAATCAAGCCCAAGGTGCCTCCTACCCATCCCAAGGGGACCATTACTACTCTTGAATACCCTAATGTATATGCGCTGCTCATAAATGTTACCAGAATGAAGCCAACTTGGTACCATGTATCTGCAACAATCTTATCACTATTATTCACTGTAAATTGTAACAGTATACTGTCCCGGTACATAAATACAACACAAGTGATACACTTACCATGATTTGTAAGATGAGCTGTGTTAATCTTGGAGTCTTCTACGTCTGTCACAGTCTCATGGTGAGACTCGATGTATAGACTCTGCTCGTTCGTATCCATGTGCTTATATCTTCTAATCCCCACAAATTTTATAATCTAAAAGGAATCGTATAAATAGTCTTGCAACTGGTCTCTCAGTGCAAAGGATTATTAAGATAATTTGTAATACAATATATCAGCTTATACAGGCCTCTGATCCCCGGCTGATCAGAGTTAACATATTTATGGAGAGTCTATCGGTTCAGAGGATTAGGGCAATTTGTAATAAAATACATCAACTTATATTGGGAGACGTTGTTCCTCCTCCAACCAATCATTCTCGATCTAACAAATTATTCTTGCTCTGATTCCCACCGATAGGAGTTACCAGCATTTATGAAGATACGAAGCGCTGGATGGTGATATCACTGGTGGTCGTTGAATAGTGATAGGGTTGGAGTTAATGGGCCTCACTCGGTTCGTGTAAATGGACATTCCAGTCCACATAGCTTTTAATACTACATGGATGGCTCTGTTGTGAGTGATGGGCACGCCCCATCCACAAAAACAAAATGGAGTTTTCATTTTAAAATAAAAACAAAATCTTCACTAAACCAAAAAAAAAAAATACGAAGTCTACTATAGTTAAAAAAACAGAAATAAGTATATACAATATTATTGTTTATATTCCAGCATCAGGCAAATACAGTAGTGTATAATGAGGTGTTAGTTTAAATGTTATAATGAAATGTTATATTTAAAATTAATAATAACGAAATATAATATCGATTGAATTAGAAAATTAATAAATAAATAAAAATTAACATTAAAGTAATAATGAAAATAATAACTAAATTTAATTTAATTTATTATATTTTAATTTTAATTATATTAATAAAAATATAAATAAATCTGGAAAAAAAAATTATGTATATCACATTAAATAATAATAATAATTCATATTTATAATTGTGATACTTGGTAAATTCATGTTTAAATCTAATTAATAAATATAATTAAAAATAAGAACCTTGAGTTGACAAGTACTACCTTTGAAGTAAAATAAAATATTCTCTATTTTACTATAATAAAAATAATAATAAATATATATTGTTGATTTGTTTTGATTATATCATTCTAATGCCATAAATAAAATATTTAGATATGCATATAAAGTAACATAATTTTATAATAATTTTATAGAGATAAAATAATTTAGAAAAAAGGTCTACGGGTTCTTGAATAGATCTTCTTGAATAGACTTTTATCTGGTGTTCTGTTAAGACACTTCTTATGTGAGGTTACCATTTTAATTCCCCAATCTCATCAAAGTAAAGTGATATATTGCAGAAAATGAAGATATAGTCATACCAAAGTTTGTTTATATATATATACACACACACTTATACTTCCCTAATTGATAAAAAGGTACAATTCTTATATTTTTTTTAAATATATATATATATATATATATATATATATATATAGCATGATAAAATATTTTAATCCACAAAGAGAAGAAGTAATTGAAAAAAAAAAGTTTAATAAAAAGAAGATGAGTATCTTATCAATTTTTTTAAAATAAAATTAATATGTTACATTTAAAATATTAATAATAAAAAAAAAATTAAAGATAGATTATGTAACATGCTTATCTTTGTACTTTTTAAACTATTTAAAAAAAATGAACTATTATTGGATTTAATGGCCATGAAAGTTATGATGAGAGTTATGTGATTTGATGGTCAAGTCCACATGATGAATCTTCCATAAAAATATCTTAAAAATACTTTTTTAAAACTATTTTTAAACATTGAATTATTATTGGATTTAATGGCCATGAAAATTATGATGAGAGTTATGTGATTTGATGGTCAAGTGGACATGATAAACCTTCCTTAAAAATATCTTAAAAATACCGAGGAGAAATGTCACCTTCATTACTAAACAATTACTGTATATAATTTTTTTTTACCATAATCAAAATAAAGATGAATTTAACCAAATTCATTACCCATGCCAACAAATAAAAGTTACATACAACATAACCTTGGAACATATAGTTTGTATTCATAACATATATATATATATATATATATATATATATATATATACACAAGATCTACACTTGTAACCTTGACTTTCGGCGCTATACATACATATGTGTTATTGCAAAACTTATCGAATCATTCAACAATAATGGATGACATTATATAATTATGGTTATCCGTCAACTCTGGGTAACTCTGGGTATTGATCTTTAGCTCTGGTAACTTCGATGCAATTTATTAAACCATTTATAAACAGCCGATTAACATTTTTTTTTCTTTCTAAATAAGATTAATCTATTAACAAGGGAGTAAAATTACATCGTGACCGTAGTCTGGAAAAGTTTACCAAAACCCACGTAGGGGATCGAATTATAATCTTCCTGATATTGCAGAGTTTGCATGGATTCAAAAATGAACAAAAAAAAGCCAAAATTCCACATAACCGACTGAACAGAAACATGCCCAATTGTATGGGCCGCAAGGTAAGATAATAGCACCACAGTGAGCAGACTAGTCATCTGGAGGTTCTTCAACAATACGACACCAACGTGAAGCAAGCAGATCCCTGGCAAGAGCATCTTCGGATTCTGAGGGACCTGGATCAGCCGGCGCCATCACAACCTCAGGAATGCTGCGTGCTTGAGCATCCGGAACCTACATCGACGCGCTGCCAATCCCCATCTGGAGGTTTGAAGTCTGGGCAAAGTCTGACCCAAGGCCCGTCGCATGACTCTGCCGGTCGGGCTTCCTCATGGAAGACCACCGTAAAGAGAGCAGAAATCCTAGGGTGATTCAGAGTGCTGTTGAAGGTGAAGCGCGCGGAACCAGTAGTGGGAGGAGGCAAAGAGGCCAGAGGTCCGGGAGCAGGGGAACCCGATTAAAGGTGGGAATCAAGAAAATGCCCTCTCCCACTGTGAGTTCATGGGTAGTGGCCAGCCAACAGACCGCTTGAGAGTGAAGGCACGTCAGAAGAAGGGCTGGACGACGTGGTTGAAGGTCGACCCCTGGCGTCGCCTCTGCGGCTCCACATTCTGTGGCACAGCCGAGGCATAGGGGAGACTAGTTGAGGCTGAGCAGCTGCTATGCCAGAGTAATACCAATTCGACCGGAGGACAGAGGCCTGAGCGAAGTGCCAAAGGTCCAACGATGGCGACTCCACAAATGGACTAGAGCAGGGCTCCAAAATAGCTTCCCCCTCCAGGCAACAAGAGACAACCAGAAAGCTAGAACCGACACCATACAAATTGAAAGCAGAATTGAGGCCCGAGACCAAAAAGAAATGGACGCGGTGCGACTAAAACTCCACAGAAAGCCCATTGCCACTATGCCCATTATCCTCCCCACTCACACATCGAAAAACCCCCATCATAATTGCCGCATTGAAGAGAGCCGAGGTCTCCAGCATGACGGAGCATGCGAGGGCAGAAACCAGAGCGGAGTGCATGATATGAAATCCAGACCCCCCAGAAACTATGCCCTTGAACTCCGCGAAGCGTAAATGCAAGGATCCATCGAAAAGTGGCAAGATATCCTCCTTGTCCTAGGTAGGCAGGTGTTGTCCCACCTCGCCGCACCCCTGTCCCATCACGTTAAAATTATGTCTGCACACCCGCATCTGGAAGAGTTGCATCCTTTTGGATGAGTAGTTTGCACTCCTGTTTTTTATCATGATTCTGAATTGTGTCAAGATCACCAATGAGAAGAGTGTGCCTACTGTTCACCCCCAAATTGGCAAGTAGATCAACGACTTTGTTACCTTCCCGTTTAACGTGATGGAATATGATGGCCTGATTGGAGTGGAGCCATTGTTCAATTGCATCCAATCTGACTTCGAGTCTCCTACTGTTAGAAATTTTGTGCGCATGTGTCCCATTAAGGAGTTGATTGGCCATGTTGATGAGGAGTAGGGAATCACCTTCGATCTCCAGAGGTTGGAATCCATGACGCTGGGAAAGGAGAAGACCTTGCCAGAGGCCCTCCAGTTCAGCCGAGTTGTTTGTGTCCCAACCGATGTTTCCGAAGAAGATTAGGAGTGGCAAGCCCTCCTGATCTCTGAATATGCCGCCGAATCTAGCTTTGCCTGGATTTCCCTTTGAAGCTCCATCAAAATTGAGTTTGAAAGTGAACTTTGGAGGGGAGGCCCAAGAGAGATTTCCGATGGTATGGCCTTCTGAAGGTCTGTGATGGTGCACACCTTGTGGAAGTTGTGTGTTCCAATTCTCCCAGATGGATTTATCATTTGCAAGAGTGGGGAAGTCTTCCGGATGCCAAGTTTGAAGTGCCAAGGTCTCTTTGAGATTAAGACAGAGGTTACCCCAAATAATGTCTAAAGTAGTGCTTTGATATTTGAATATGCGTTTGTTTCTTTCTTTCCATATGGTCCAGAGGAGAAGACCGGGAATCAATCTCCATAATTGGTTGAGTAGTTCACTTTTATAACAGTTCTGGTGCCACTTTCAAATGGAGTTGATTATATCGTCGGACACTCTGCAATTCTTTTGACAACGGAAGCTAGCCTTCTCCCACAGATGGTTGGAAAGAGGGCAAGAGTTCAAGAGGTGTTGGAGAGTTTCCTCCTGAGCGTTGCAATTGGGACACATGGAGGTTCCATGAAAGTTTCATTTCCAAATATTATCCCAAGTAAGGATTTTCCGGTGCCCCACAAGCCAAAGGAAAAGAGAGACTTTGGGCCAGGTACCCGACGACCAGATTCTGCTCCAGACAGGGTCCAGGGGCATTGGATCGTTGCATATAAGTTTGTAAGGTGAAGGATCCTTTTGGGGTGTATCCCCATCTTAGGATGTCCCTTCCTTTAGAAGATCTGATACGTTGATTCTGGAGCTCATGCTCCGTGACCTCCTTAGCCTGATTGTCTAAAGTCCTGATCAGCCTGTTGATCTGCTTCCATTGTCTGTAACCCTGTTATGTTTCTGGAGTCCATTATTGGTTAACCGTTTCCTGTTGTTGCTCCTCCCACTCTTGGCTATGAGGCGGACTGTAGATGTTGTTGAGCTTTGGAAGTTGGTGCCAGGCATCCGTCCAGAACCGAGAAGTGCTACCATTCCTTATTTCCCAGAAGCTGTGTTGTTGAATGAGAAAGTAGTGTTGTCTGGCAGCGTTCCAAGTTAGTGATCCTTTTTCAGTGGGAATGAATCTGATTAGCTCTTCCGTTGGTTTGTGATTGGCATACTTGGAAGTCCAGATAGCTGCCTATGGCTTGTTGGGAGATGAGAGCCATTGCCACCATATTTTTGCCCCCATTATTGCATTGTTGTGCTAAGGATCTCTCAGACCTATGCCCCCTTTTTCTTTTGGCTGGCATGCTGTCGACCATTTAGCCAGATCCCATTTGCAATTTGTGCCTGTTGCACCCCAAAGAAAATTGCGTTGTAGAGCTTTTATTTTTTTTAGGACCCATTTGGGCGCTTCCAAGATAGAGAAGAGATAGAGAGACATCGCCTATAGTACAACTTTTATTAGCACTAATCTGCTATCTATGTTCAGAGTTCTATGAGTCCATAGGGTGAGACGAGAATCAAGTTTCTCCAGGAGCATACGCCACGAGGTGTGCTTGATGGCAAAGTCTATTAAAGGAGCACCAAGGTATTTGGAGGGTAAGGAGGCTATGGAGAAGCCCAAAATGCGGGCAATGACATGTTGAGTAACAGGGGGGGTTTGAAAAAAAAAGATCTGCGATTTGGCCGTGTTTATACACATCCCTGAGGCATCAGAGAAATCACTCAAAAGGGATTTGAAAAGGGAGGCTTCCTGAACAGAGGGGTGCCCAAACAACATATTGTCATCTACAAATTTTTGATGAGTAATGGCAGGAGAATTGTGAACGAAGATACCTTTGAGATGATGGGAGAGAAGGGTGCATGTTTGATATGGCGACCCAGACCTTCCGCCATTAGAACAAAAATGAAAGGGGAGATTGGATCTCCTTGACGAATACCTCTGGAGGGGCTGAAAGGTCGAGAGGGAATGCCATTTAAGAGGATCAAGAAAAAAGTAGAGGAAATTAAGCTCAGAATCCATCAAACCCACATTGGGGAGAAACCAAAGGCTGTTAGCATTTTTTTAATATAGGTCCAGCTTAGCTTATCAAAAGCTTTGGAGAGGTCAATCTTGAGAAGCATACCTGCCTGTTTGGATTGCTTAAGAGAGTTTATGATTTCATGAGTGAGTATGATGCCATCCAATATCTGTCTTCCTTCAATGTATCCAGATTGTTCAGGCGAAATGAGCAGGGGCAACAACGGCTTCAACCGATTTGCAATAACTTTGGAAATCACCTTATAAATAACATTGCATAGTGCGATAGGATAGAATTTATCCAGAGTACTGGTGTTCTCTTCCTTTCGGATTAGGGCGATGAAAGTAGATTTTAGTGAAGGTAGTAGCCAATGAAGAATGCGTGATTCCTCCACCACTTGCCAAACCTCTTCTTTGATGAGATCCCAGAAAGAGTGGAAGAAGGTAGTGGTAAAACCGTGCAGTCCAGAAGCTTTACCTTCCTTGAGCTGGTTCATAGCCAGGTCCACCTCCTGAGGCATGACTGGTCGAAGAAGAAGTTGGTTGTGTTCTTCTGTGATGAGTTTCGACACATTTTGAGTGATCTTTTCTATTGCAGGTTGTCTATCACTTGGGGGTTCTAGATGGACCTCTTGGAAATGATTGATAAACTCCTGTTCAATCTCCGCATGGCTTTCCACTCGTTCCCCCTCTCGCTTTTGTATGAAAGAGATGGTATTATGCATTCTTCTCTGTATTGTAGTTT
This sequence comes from Pinus albicaulis, assembly GCA_034641835.2. Classification (NCBI taxonomy): domain Eukaryota; kingdom Viridiplantae; phylum Streptophyta; class Pinopsida; order Pinales; family Pinaceae; genus Pinus; species Pinus albicaulis. The sequence continues at coordinate 625,302,637 of CM076581.1, forward strand.
TGTGGAAGAATTTGGTGTTCCTTTCGCCTTCTTTCAACCATCTAATTCTGGATTTTTGCTTCCATAGAATTTATTCCTGCTTCCTTCTCTCCTCCAATTGATTGTGAATGTGATTTTCCTTTTCCAAAGTCCCTTCCTTGTAGCCCTCTGCGATTATCTGTTTCTGGAGTTCCTTCATTTCTTTGTTTAGATCTTGCTGTGCCTGGAAGATGTTTCAAAAAGTCTCTTGATTCCAGCACTTGATTTGGGATTTGAGGAATTTGAGTTTATGTTGAAACTGATACATTTTTTATCCCTCTGGTAAGGGGTAGTTAGTCCAGGTGGATTTGATGAGGTCGTTTAATGCGGGATGGGTGAGCCAAAAAGCTTCAAAGCGGAAAGGATGCCTGGTGGAGTTTCTTGGTCTTTGCCATTGGAGAGAGATCAGACAATGGTCTGAGCCTGTAAATGGAAGAATTGAGGCCGAAATGTCACCTCCGAGATGCACTGCATTATCCGAGATGAGGAATCTGTCCAGTTTGGAAGCAATTTGTTGCCATCCAGCCCTGCGATTTCTCCAAGTGTACATTCCATTGCAGAATTTCAAATCGATTAATAGATTGTTTTGGATAAAGTCTTTAAAGTGGCTATTCTCCTGTTCCATCTTGGCTCGATCCCCCTGCTTTTCCTCCAGCTTGATGATCATGTTGAAGTCTCCTCAAACGATCCATAGAGGATGGAGTCTATTGAAGTTGAGCGCTTCTATTGTGTTAAGAAGAGATATTTTTTTGCCTGCTTCCTGTGGGAAGTAGACATTGGTGAGATTTCCATGAATGTTGGTGCCGATGATATGAAAAGTAGCCTGTATGATGTGATGGGAGGCATGAAAATATGAGAGCGTGATGGATTGCGTGTTCCAGGTTATTGCCAGACCCCCAGAGGCCCCTGAAGCATCCACAACAACCGAGTGACAACCTGGCCATGCTCTAGAGAGGATTTGACCAAGAGTGTTATTGTTACATTTCGTTTCCTGCATGAAGAAGATCTGGGGCTGCTCCTTCTTTATCATGTTTTTTATCATTCTGAGTTTCCCGGGGCTATTGAGCCCTCTTAAATTCCATGAAGTGAGCTTCATGATTCACTATTAGTGGTGGGCTTATAGTACTTTTTCAACTTTGCATATCTGCCTGAATCCACCAGGATTTTCCCTATTGTGATAGTTCTTTGAAGATCTATCTTTCTTCCACCTTTTTTGGAGTCCTTAGGAAAGAAGTTGCCATCCCATTGACTACCTGGTTGTATGCCCAGTTGTTGTTGCTGGTAAGCCCTGGAGATGATAACTTCCAGGGTGTTGAGTTGATGCTCTTGAATCTTGTCGTAGTCTTTCCTTCTGCATGCTTGTTCTAGTTCAAAAATTTCAAGACCTCCCAGATCAATACTTTCTAGTTCTTCTTCCATGTGTTGTGTCTAACTACTTTCTACTGAGGTGAATGTAGAGTGCAGTGGTTGACTGGGGATATAGTCAACATCCATGCCATTTGGTTTTCAATCTGGATCCTTCCGAGTCGCCTCAGGAATCCCAAAGTTGTTAATCAGGGGTGAGGGAGTGGGAGTAGTGCCAGACCGAGGGGGGGGAGAGGTAGAGATGATCAACGGTGGGATTGGCGAAGTGTTCTGAGATGGGTCTTCTGAGGTTTTAGCAAGTACCTCAAAGCTATTTCTAGTGGATGGAACGGAGGCACCGTCCTGCAAGGGTTTTTTCCCGAAGGAAGGTTTTGTATGTGATCTCTTTCAATTAGATACCTTGGTGAAGCCATCTTGGGCCGATTTATCAGAGGGGTTAGAGGTTTGGGGTTTAGCATTTAGAGGGCAGTCCCGAAAAATATGACCATGTGCATGACACTTACGACAGTGAAAAGGAACATGTTCAAAATCTAAGGGTTGAATCCATTCATAATCATCATGGTAGAGAATTACCGAATCCGAAAGGGCCTTGTCCAGGCGCATGAAAACACAAATACGGGCATAGGAGGTGTATTTGCGCAACTTTGTTTCTTCAGCTATTTTAATGAACTCTCCCAGCCCCTTGCCAATGTCTCTCAGTGATTCTTCATCCCAGTATTCCAGTGGGAGCGAGTACATCCGGATCCAGACTGGCGCCCAGCTGAAGTCCTCCTTGTCAAGGTTAAATCTCTTCATCCAATCCCTTAAATACAAACCGGCGGAGTTGAAGAAATAAGGGCCTTAATCCATGACCCTGTTCCGATCTTCGATGCAAATGAATATCGCTGTGAAAAACCCCTTTGGTCCTAGCTGCAAGGTTACATTCCCCTTGGGTTTCCATTTGGCTGAGATCCAACCTTGCAGAGCTTTTTCTGTCGGCTAGTATCCAATAAATTTACCAATGAGAGCATGGTCCCTCATGTACTGTATTTGTCCATTGATTCTGTGGCTGGGAAGTTCTATCTTGGGTCATTCCGCTGATATGGGTTTTCATGTCATTGATGTAACCTTGGGCGTTTCCTTTTGCCCAATCTCGCCCTCTGGTACTTCACTGTGCTTGTCTGACTGATCAGTAGGAGCGTTTGTCGTATCTTGCATTGGGGAGTCTCTTGTATCCGTGTTTATTTGTTCTGGACCGGAAGGCCTTGTCAGTGTCTGCGCTTGATGTTATTTCTCGGTGGAGGGGGAAGGCTTTGCGGCCCCCCCCTGAGGGTCAGCCATTGTAGTGCGAACTATACTGGCGGGCTACTGTTGCGAGTAGGAAGGTGAATGGAAAATCATGGCAGAGGGGATTCAGACTGCGCCGTTGCAGAGGTTGTAGAGAACCCTAGGTTGCAGAGCATCGGGTGCCTCTCAATCATAACTCATTTCAAAATTCAACAGCCGATTAAAATTGAATTATATATATATATATATATATATATATATATATATATATATATATATATATGCAAATCCACCTCTTAACACTTCTGTTTATGCTGGTGGTATCCTTGGGATTTGTCTCGCCCACCTGGTATCTCCACGGGTCCTCCATGCGTGGCTTGTCAACACCTCTCATTAGTAACCAGTACTGGGCATTTACTACCACAGTACAACTGTGGGATATGCTTAAGATCCTTGGTATTATCGAGATCTTTCTGATTTCATCTGCGGATTACTGTGAGTTAATTGGGTTGCTCATCGGATTTTGGCACTTTCACTTGGCTCACTTGGCTCGGCCTCGCCCTTGACCGCTCTGTCACAAACCCTTTAACAGGACTGCAAAACTTGGCAAATGCTTTGTCGCCCTTCAGGTTACTCCAGCTATTCGCTTATAGTTTTCTTGTTTTGAGCTACAGTATGCTATTTTAATTGAAAACTTTGCAAATTTAACCATGCTAAGATTTTTCTAGGTAAAGTGGGACTCCAATCTAGGTCTCAAGGGTTCGACACATTAGGATATGGTTTTCTTCTTGGCTCAAAGGTAAATACTTTCATTAAGTTTCTCCTTCCCATTTTTCTTTTGTTTCCAGTGCTCGAACTATGAAACCCTCGGCCTTTCTACTACCGAGTCTAACCCTTCTCCTTTACTCTTGCTTCCACAACACGATCTGGAGTTCCTTCCTCAGGTAATGTCTCTGTGTTATAGTTTCTTAGTGATTTCCCTTCCGTTTACTCTTATTATCAATTGATTTATGCTCTATGTTTTCCGATTCTCTGTACTAATTTTTAAAATACTGTTGCAGGTTAGTAATGTCAATTACTTTGGGCATTCAACCCTGCTGGTTCTTGGAATTAACTCGGCCGCAGCTTAACTTCTCCCATTATTGGCATTCGCAGGTACTTGGAGGTCTCAAGGAAGACCGAACCCTGTAGATACAGTGTTTGGCTATAACAATTATTTTCAATACGAACTGTTATGACATTTTATGGGTCTTCAGGTTTAAGACCCGACCCAGGGTTCCGAACTCTGTAAGGATATACATTTTTATTATTTGAAGGGGACCTTAGAGTTTTAATTTGTCTATATTTATAGTTTTTTTTTTAACAAAGGGTTTCTCCCTCAATTCTTTTTGCATGTCATTACAAGCTTAGAGGGTAAGCTCTAGCTGGCTCGACGAATTCAGAGATGGAAACTTCGTTGTGATTATATAGTGTAACAAATACCTGTTAATGATATTTTTAAATGTCTTCTTCTCGTATCATTTTATCAGCTTCGTATTGCGTTAATATTCTCTGTTTACAGTGAAGACTTATTAGTTCAATGCAATGTTTTATATATATTTCTTTACCCTCTATTAGACGCTTAAAAGAAAAATACTTCTACAACATATTGTTAACTTTTTAGTTTCATGCATATTTGTTTTTCTTTCATAAGAAAGGGTTTTTATATTACACACTTGGGTTATTATCTTTCATCGCATGCCTTCTTTTCAGAGGTTTGTCTCTGTATTTTCAAGAGTTCTGTTATGTACCCATTTAGTTCTAGACTAAAGCACCCGAACTGCCGTCACCCTGTCCGTGTTTAGATGGTTACTTGGCTGCGAACGATGAAGTCTCGGTTTGGGACCACGCCCAGAACTGAGATCAACAATTCATGAGGCCATAAACCCTTGTTAAGTGCTTCCACGCTAGCTTATTTAGTAGCCCTCAGAAACATTCTTCTAATGGGTATTTTTTTCTGTTAGCTTTGTCACTAAGCATCTAACTGTAGTTCAAGCAGTTTATAATAAATAGATGTAACTCAGAATTCTATCTATTGTTATGATTCTCATACTTCTATTATTAACAGAAAGCCTATTCGGATTATCCTCTATTTTTCTCATATCATGAGAAGAAGAAAAATGACAATACAATAATCTTCTATTTACTGATATACCAGTATCATAACTTACAGTAATAACAGGAAAGAAAATAATACCAAATACAAGATTTCATTTCTACCTACATGTAGATACATACATACATGTTTGTACTCTTACACTTTATAATTAAAATGTAGCAGTATTCAATACATCTAAACTATTGCTAACACCCCATTCATACTAGTGTTTATCCTGCTAAAAGAATTACACAATAGTACTTATCTGAAAATCTAGATACAAGTTGTGGTCCTCCCAACCATTGAAGGGAGGCTATGACGTCCTCCTCTTGCCCCCTAGCTCCAGAATCTGGACGGTGCCACGGGTTAACAATGGAACTCTCTGCTGTGACCTCTGGAAGGCCAATCCAGTCAAATACAGATATTCTAGTTTTATAAGGTTGCTGAAAGCTATTTTCAACTGGTCCCCAACCAGCTCTAGAAAATACTTCCCCTTTACCAATTTCACAGAACCCCTACTCCTTCCTTGGGATTCAACTTTATCCTTAGAGGAGTAGGTAACTGTTTTCCAACTGTCCCCAACCACCTCCTTTTCTTGGAAAAAATTTACCAACAACTTAAAAGACTTTCTTTTCATTCATCATTTTCTCCTAATAACTCAATAACAAAAAACATAATAATTTTTTTATAAAAAATAACAATTAATTCTTTCTTGCCAAAAATAAAATTAAGCAAATTGTCTTTAACTATTTAATACTAGTTAACTCTTAATGAGGCTGCCACATCTTCCCCCCTTGGAAGTAACACCGTCCTCAGTGTTTCAGCCCAGCTCTGCAAAGAGCTTCGGGTAGGCTTCCCTCATAAATTTCTCATCCTCCTAGGTAGCTTCATCCGGTCTGAAGTGCTTCCATTGCACTTTCACATGGATAACTACTCTTTTGCCGAGTTTCAATTTCTCTTCGGTCAAGTATGCGCTGCGGCTCGACCAAAAACTCTCCGTCTAGTTCTACCTGAAAAACAAGAATGTCTTCAAGTCAGTATGCTTAAATTTATTCAAAACTTCAAGTTAGGATTTTTATCCTTTTTCCTACCTAAATATTTTGCCAATGAATTACATGTTTTTGATCATGTACATATCACCTCAACAAAGACACATGGAACACATTGTGAACTTGAATATGGTTGGGTAAAGCCAATCTATAGGCTACTGGTCCCACCATTTCTAGTATTTGGAAAGGTCCACAGTACCGGGGAGCCAATTTGGCACAAGAGGTCCATCTCATGGTAATTCTCTTAGGATCAATTCTTACGTAAACATGGTCCCCTACCACAAATTCACGGTAGGAACTTTTCTTGTCTGTGTAAATATTTTGTCTCTCTTGTGCAACCTTCAAATTCTGCCTTATTCTTTTTACCTCAGCTTCCATTTCCGCCAAAATTTCAGGTCCCAACAATAATTTTGTTTTTGGGCTACTCCAGTTTATGGGTGTATGACATTGCCTACCATACAATGCCTCAAAGCGACTCATTTTAAAAGATTCTGGATACCCATTATTATAAGAAAACTCCACAAGATGCAAATAATCCTCCCACTTGGTTGGCTTCTGCATCACATACATATGCAGCATGTCTTTCAGAACTTGGTTTATTCGTTCCGTCTGCCCATCAGTCTGAGGATGATAGGTAGTACTAAAGTGTATCTATGTTCCCAGACCAAAAAACAAAGTTTTCCAAAATGCGGATGTAAACTTAACATCTCGGTCTGAAATCAAAGTTTTTGGTATACCATGCAATATGAAGATTTCCTTCATAAATATGTCAGCGATCTGTACCGTCTTGTATGTAGACTGTACAGGTATAAAATGGGTAGATTTTCTTAATCTGTATACCACTACCATAATTGAGTACTTCTGTCTTTTTGTTCATGGTAAACCCGTGATAAAATCTAGGAAAATAACCTCCCACTTCCATTTAGGGATGGGTATGGGCTGCAATAGCCCTGCAGGATGCTTGTGCTCCACCTTAACCTACTGACATTCCAAACATTTGCTTAGATACTCAGCTATATTCTTATGCATACCTAGCCAATAATATACCTTTCTTATTGATGTAAGCATCTTCTGATATCCTGGATGAGCAGCATAATTGCTGCGGTGGAACTCATTCAGTATTAATTCCCTTAGACTTTTACGATTAGGCACATAAATTTTTCCTCGAAAAGTCAACATCTAATTTTCATTCTTTCCATACTCAGATGTCTTGCCTTGCTTCTTATCTTCTTCCATTTGCTTCCACAAGAATTTATATTCCAGATCTCTCTGTGCTTCTTCCTTTAACTGTTCCAACAGTTGGTTTTCTAGCTGATTATAATATAAGGCATAAATACCATGCATTTTTCTGCTCAATGCATCTGCAACTCAATTTTATTTTCCCTTAACATGTTGTATGTCCATGTCAAATTCACTCAAAAAGGCATTCCATCTTGCCTGTCTAGAATTTAAATCTGCTTGCTTAAAATAATTAGTCAAGTTGCTATGGTCTGCTTTAAGTACAAACCTCTTACCCAACAGATTATGCCTCCATACTCGGAGAGCATGCACCACGACTGTAAGCTCCAGATCGTAAGCAGAATATTTATGTTCATGTTCTTTCAGTTTCCTAGACTCATAGGCTATCACTTTACCTTCTTGAGTTAATATCGCGCCAACTCCTTCTTTGCTTGCATCAGTACAAACCTCATAGTTTTTATCAGGGTCAGCTACCTTCAGTATCGGTGTTGTAGTCAGGAGTTTTTTCATCTTTTCAAAGCTGTTTTGACATTCATTCATCCATTTGAAAAGCTTTTCTTTCTTCTGCAAAGATGTAATAGGGAAAGAAATTTTAGAAAAACCTTCTATAAATGTTCCATAATAACCAACTAGACCCATAAATGATCTAATGTCGGACACATTCTGAGGTACCCACCATTCCACAATACTTTTGATCTTTTCTGGATCAACAATTACCCCTTCAACTGATATTACATGTCCCAGATATTGCATTTCTGATTTAAAGAAATTGCATTCGCTAAATTTAGCATAAAGCTGATGCTTTCTCAGCATTTCCAAGACTATTCTCAAATATTCTTTATGTTCCTCCTCACTTTTAGAGTATATCAGTATGTCATCTATGAAAATAAGTACAAAGTTATCCAAAAACTGATGAAAGATGCCATGCATCAACCTCATAAAGGTTGCTAGTGCATTTGTCAATCCAAAGGGTAGCACCACGAGTTCATAATGCCCATAACATGTGCGGAATGTTGTTTTTCAAATATCCTCATCCTTAATTTGAATCTGATGATATCCGGATCTTAAGTCTATCTTAGGAAACACCTTAGCCCCTCTCACTTGATCGAATAAATCATCGATTCTTGGTAAGGTGTATTTTTTCTTAACAGTTAGCTTATTAAGCTACCGGTAATCCATACACATGCATAAGGTTCCATCCTTTTTCTTAACAAAAAGGACTAGTGCTCCCTAAGGAGACACACTTGGACAGATATAGCCCTTGTCTAACAGTTCTTGTAGCTATATCTTCAGCTCTGTTAATTCTGGCATACTCATTCTATAAGGAGCTCTTGACACTAGAGAGGATCCTGGCAGCAAATCAATGGTAAAGTCAATATCCATCTTGCATGGCAAACTAGGAATGTTTTCTGGAAATACATCTAGAAATTCCTGTACCACAGGAATATATTCCATTATTGGTGCCTTTTCTTTGGAGTCTACATATCCTACTTGAATTGCATACAATTGACATCCTTTTCTGATACACTTACCTATTTGGGTTGCTGTTATTGGACGCAACTGCACAGGCTTTTTAATTCCTTGAATTTCTTTCTGCGTACCATCTTGCATTCTGAAGTAAATGACCTTTTCCTTGCAGTCCACTAAGGTCCAGTGTCTTTCTAACCAGTCCATGCCCAATAACACATCATAAGACCCCAATGGAAAGATATTTAAATCTACTTGTAATTTTTGTCCTGCTACCTCCAATACACAGTTAGGAACTTTTGCAGTTACTTTTCGTTTTGCCCCGGTAGCTAACTGAACTAACCAAGAACTATTAAATTTTTGCTCTTTTAATTTTCACATTTCCACTATTTTAGGACTTACGTAACTCAAACTTCCTCTAGGATCTACTAAAATTTAAACAAGTTTAGTTAGTAAAGTACCTTCTAATTCAATCATCGTGGGCTGAAAATCAGCCTGTCTGTCTTCCAAGGCTGCATTTATACGAGGTATATTGAGCGCCACGTCCCCCACAATAGATGCTTCCTGCAAATTTGTTACAGCTTCACTCTTGTTCCATTGGGGACAATTTTTATAATAATGGGCTTCCCCACAGCCCCAACACTGTAGGGGAGGCTTAGAAATCTGTCCCTGATCTGGCTTACTAGATGCTTCTGTGGGTTTCTCCTCCGCTGGCCACTTGGTTCTTTGGTGATTCCTACCAAACTGTTTGCTCATAGAATTCCATGCTGAGCCTTTAAAGTTGCTACTTTTATTGCTCTTAAAATTGGTGTTATTTTTCTGACTTTTCTTTGGCTGCCAGCTTTTTCCTCCTTCAACTTTGGACTTGGCCTGCTGATAGCACAAGCATGCTTTACATATGGCTTCATCCATGGTCTAAGGATTAAAAAATTCTATTCATTCTCTCATATGAGCTGGTAAACTACTTAAGAACCTTTGCACCTTATCTTTTTCTTCTTCGAGGTAGGGAACGTAATGTAACAGGGAAGTAAATTTTGTAACATATTCATCCATGGTCATTTTTCCCTACCGAAGATCATCCAATTCCTTAGCTTTGTCATCATAAAATCTTTCTGTTAAGTACTTGTCTTTAAAGTACTGCTGAAACAATTCCCATGTGATATCCCGTTCATCAATGCTTCGTATATTTTTCACCTCTTCCCACCACATAGTGGCTTTCTCTCGTAACTAGTATATAGCCAATCTGGCTTTCAGATTGCTGCTATATTCATATACCTGAAAGTACTTATTGATATTGATTAACCAGGCTTTAGCCACCTCCTCTGCCTCACCATCAAACGTTGGTGGTTTAATCTTGCAGAATTCTCCTTGTAATTCCACTTTCTGTCTCTTAGTATCTTGCTAGTCAGACAAGTTTCCTGACTCTACCTCATTATAATTTATGTTTTTTCTCCTCTGGGAGGGACTCTTTTTAACTCTGTCTATGGTGTTATTTCTTGTTTGCTAATCTTCTTCAGCTGATAAGCTTCTTTTAGCACTAGGAAGATTTATCTTTTGATTCTGTTTGTCAGACAAACTCTTAAGAATTCTTTCTTGATCTTGTAACAATCTTTCATTTTCCTTCTAGACTCTTTGCATTTCTTCCTGCAATTGCTGCACTGTGTTCAATAAAAAACCAGTTTGATGTTGCTGCTCTTCAAGAAACTGACTAGTCTTTTTATTTTGTTCAACAGTTAGTTGAACCCACATTTCTGGATTCATAACTGTTGGCGCTAGAGTTTCCTCTGGTTGTGACTGTGATGTTGTGGCTCCTCTCATTGTCACTCGCTTTCTCTCAGTGCACTATTCACATACATAGCTTCACTGTTAGTAGACCCTTAGGATCCCAGTGTAGCAACTGGCTCTGATACCACTTGTCACCTTCATTACTAAACAATTACTATATATAAAAAGAAAAATTTACCATAATCAAAATAAAGATGAATTTAACCAAATTCACTACCCATGCCAACAAATATAAGTTACATACAATGTAACCTTGGAACATATAGTTTGTATTCATAACACACACACACACACACACACATACACACAGATATATATATATATATATATATATATATATATATATATATATATATATATATATATATATATACAAGATCTACACTTGTAACCTTGACTTTCGCCGCTATACATACATATGTATTATTGCAAAACTTATCGAATCATTCAACAATAATGGATGACATTATATAATTATGGTTATCTGTCAACTTTGGGTATTGATCTTTAGTTTTGGGAACTTTGATGCAATTTATTAAACCATTTATAAACAGCCTATTAACATTGAATTATATATATATATATATATATATATATATATATATATATGCAAATCCACCTCTTAACACTTCTATTTATGTTGACGGTATCCTTGGGATTTGTCTCGCCCACCTGGAATCTCCACGGCTCCTCCGTGCGTGGTTTGTCAACAACTCTCATTAGTAACCAGTACTAGGCATTTACTACCATAGTACAACTGTGGGATATGCCTCGGATCCTTTGTGTTATCGAGATCTTTCCGATTTCATCTGCGGATTACTGTGAGTTAATTGGGTTGCTCATCGGATTTTGGCACTTTCACTTGACTCACTTGGCTAGGCCTTTCCCTTGACCACTCCGTCAAAAACCATTTAATAGGACTGCAAAACCTGGCAAATGCTTCGTCGCCCTTCAGGTTACTCCAGCTATTCGCTTATAGTTTTCTTGTTTTGAGCTACAGTATGCTATTTTAATTGAAAACTCTACAACTGTAACCATGCTAATATTTATCCAGGTAAAGTGGGACTCCAATCTAGGTCTTAAGGGTTTGACACCTTAGGATATGGTTTTCTTCTCAGCACAAAGGTAAATACTTTCATTAAGTTTCTCCTTCCCATTTTTCTTTTGTTTCTCGTGCTCGAACTATGAAACCATCGACCTTTCTACTACCGAGTCTAACCCTTCTCCTTTACTCTTGCTTCCACAGCATGGTCTGGAGTTCCTTCCTCAGGTAATGTCTCTACGTTATAGTTTCTTAGTGATTTCCCTTCTGTTTACACTTATTATCAATTGATTTATGCTCTATGTTTTCCGATTCTCTGTACTAATTTGTAAAATACTGTTGCATGTTAGTAATGTCAATTACTTTGGGCATTCAACCCTACTGGTTCTCGGACTTAACTCAGTTGCAGCTTAACTCCTCCCATCTTGGCATTCGCAGGTACTTGGAGGTCTCAAGGAATACTGAACCCTATAGATACAGTGTTTGGCTATAACATTTATTTTCAATACGAACTGTTATGACATTTTATGGGTCTTCAGGTTTAAGACCCAAGATAGGGTTCCCGAACTCTATAACGATATACATTTTTATTATTTGAAGGGGACCTTAGGGTTTTAATCTGTTTATATTTATAGTTTTTTTTTTTTTTAACAGAGGGTTTCTCCCTCGATTCTTTTTTCATGTCGTTACAAGCTTAGAGGCTAAGTTCTAGCCAACTCGACGAATTCAGAGATGGAAATTTTGTTGTGATTATATAGTGTAACAAATGCCTATTAATGGTATTTTTAAATGTGTTCTTCTTGTATCAGTTTATCAGCTTCGTATTTCATTTAGATTCTCTGTTTACAGTGAAGAATTATTAGTTCAATGCAATGTTTTTTATATCTTTCTTTACCCTCTATTAGATGCTTAAAAGAAAAATACTTCTACAACATATTGTTAACTTCTGAGTTTCATTCATATTCGTTTTTCTTTCATAAGCAAGGGTTTTTCTATTACACACTTGGGTTATTATCTTTCATCGCATGCCTTCTTTTTAGAGGTTTGTCTCTGTATTTTCAAGAGTTCTGTTATGTAACCATTTAGTTCTAGACTAAGGCGCTCGAACCACCGTCACCATGTCCGTTTTTATATGGTTACTTGGCTGCGAATGATGAAGTCTCAGTTTGGGACCATGCCCAGAACTGAGATCAACATTTTGTGAGGCCATAAACCCTTGTTAAGTGCTTCCACGCTAGCTTATTTAGTAACCCTCAGAAACGTTCTTCTAATGGGTATGTTTTTCTGTTAGATTTTTCACTAAGCCTCTAACTTTAGTTCAAGCAGTTTATAATCAATAGACGTAACTTATAATTCTGTCTATTGTTATGATTCTCCTACTTTTATTATTAACAGAAAGCCTATTCAGCTTATCCTCTATTTTTCTCATATCATGAGAAGAAGAAAAATGACAACACGGTAATCTTCTGTTTACTGATTTACCATTATCATAACTTACAGTAATAATAGGAAAGAAAATAATACCAAATACAAGATTTCATTTCTACCTACATGCAGATACATGCATACATGTTTGTACTCTTACACGTTGTAATTAAAATGTAGCAGTATTCAATACATCCAAACTATTGATAACACCCCATTCATACCAGCGTTTATCTTGCTAAAAGAATTGCACAGTAGTACTTATCTGAAAATCTAGATACAAGTTGTGGTCCTCCCAACCATTCAAGGGAGGCTATGAAATCCTCCTCTTGCCCCCTAGCTCCAGAATCTGGACGGTGCCACGGGTTAATAGTGGAACTCTCTACTGTGACCTCTGGAAGGCCAGTCCAATCACATACATATATTCTAGTTTTACAAGGTTGCTGAAAGCTATTTTCAACTGGTCCCCAACCAACTCTAGAAAATACTTCCCCTTTACCAATTTCACAGAACCCCTACTCCTCCCTTGGTCAAATTTATCCTCAGAGGAGTAGGTAACTATTTTCCAACTGTCCCCAACCACCTCCTATTCTTGGAAAAATTTTACCAACAACTTAAAAGACTTTCTTTTCATTCATCAGTTTCTCCTAATAACTCAATAACAAAAATAATAATAATTTGTTTATAAACAATAACAATTAATTCTTTCTTGCCAGAAAATAAAATTAAGCAAATTGTATTTAACTAGTTAATACTAGTTAACTCTTAATGAGGCTGTCACAAGAAAATAATTAAAAATAAATTAAATTAACACAATGAAAGAGAAAGATTGTATTTATTACTTAGTTAGAGACAAATACTAAATAAGATGAAATAAAACATTGTTGGAAAGAAAACCATGCTTAAAAAAAAAAAAAAAAAACTTGTAAAAAACTAAAACAAAAACGACATAGCCAAAAGACTCGCAAACCACTATTAAAAATCTGCTAGAAAGAAAGTTATAAAAAGACCACCTACGAATTAAATAGGGAATTTGGTTCAGGAAGATAAGAAATTCTTGCCTTCAGGAACTGTCACAACAATTCAGTTCATGGTCTGGAACAACGTGCTCTACTATTAAGTATTTTCCCAAGCAGTGTATATGGTAAGAAAAAATTGTATTCCTTTTGTACGTTGAGTTTAAATTTTTTGTTTGTACTGTTTAATATAATCGAGTAGAGTAGTTATTACAGGTTAGTGTCTTATGTTGTTCAAAATTTTACGTTCATGCATAGAAGAAGTGATGTCATTTTGTATTTAAATATACTCATTTAATCCTACACGCATATCGTAAAGTGGTTCTCTACAAATTAGGTTTATCTATATATAATCTTAGTGTGTATGCATGGAAAAAATATTGTCGGAAGCAAATTTTTAATATATATATGAAAAATAGAGACGAGACAGTCATAATTTCTTAACTGGTATCTAAATTAGAAATCATATAGTTGATTTCTTGTAATGATTAAGGAAAGGTTAAATTATGAACTTGTTGGAAATTAATTCCAACTACTGATATCAATTAGCAGTAATTTCAGAGTGACTTGAGTGCGGCACATTGAAGCCTTAGCAAAGGCAGTTGCCACTTTCTTGAAACAATTGCAAAAGGATTGGAAAGCCAGCACAAGTGAAGTGCACAGCAAATAAGAATCGGCCCTAGATATTTATCTAAGGAGGTAGCCGATTTCTTAAGAGCAGAGTTAATGGCTCAGACTCAAAGTCTCGCTAGCAGTGCAGAACTTTGATTATAGGTTGAATCAAGCTTTAAAGCCTTACCAAAATATTGGCAGAGTTAAATGTCTATGGCGACAATCACAAGTTTTATTAATAAGAGTGTTGTTGATATGAATTGTTCCGATGCGATGCGATCATCGCAATCGCAAAAGGAACGAGGTACCACACATATGTATGTTCCGACCGATTGAATTTTGCGATGCGATGCGATGAGGTCCCACCTCAATCGCAATCGCGACATCACAAATATTACTTGCATGCCTCATGCACTATCGCCGATCTCTGATGCAATGTGGACCCCGCTCTAATCGCAATCGCAAATCGCAAAGAACGCAAAGAGCGCAATTGCAAGATCGCAAGTTGACTGCCGATGCAATATAGGCCCTGTGCCATCACAATCACAAATCGAAAATTGCATAGCGGAAAGGTGTTAACCTTGTGTCTGCTGAAATGCCGATCACCGATTGAGTTTTGGATGCGATGAATGTTTTCAATGGATTTCATATATCTTGAGATCCGATTTTATGGGTTGGTTTAATTTTTTTTATTAACTGCGCCTTATAAAAGGAAATTAGCCCAAAGGCTAATGTAACATGAATGAATGAAAGAGTAAGAATGAAAGTTTTGTTGTGAACGTGTTTTCATGTATTAAGACGTTTTTTGAGAAACAGAGTATTGCTATAGCCCGCAGGCTGTTACACAGCAAAGTTTGTAAGCACTGTATGTGCGATTTTTAGAGGACAGAGAAGTTTTGTGTGATCACTATTGTTTTTACAGTCCACGGTATTAATTTGTGAAACCCTCTCAAGGAGGAAGAATCAGATTGATGATTATGTATTTCTTTTATTCTTTTATGAATTAAGAAAATTTTCCTAAACTATTTCTGTTCATTCTGCAAAATTAAGTTTGAAAACTCTGTGTTGTAGAGGGAATCTTCATTCTCCATATTGTTCTAGAATTATCAGAAATTCCAACATGGTATCAGAGATAGTCCAGGCTCTTTTAAGGTCAAAGAAGCTGAAGGAAGGAGTTCTTTGTTGCAACAGCTTCTCCAGCAGTGTGAAGACTCAGCCAAAAAGAATCCAAAGGTATTTCTATATATAGTTTATTGTTTTACTGTTGCAGAACAATCAGCTATTTTAAATACACGGTCAAGTGTTTTTTGAATCTTAGTTAAGAATGCAAGAATGGGTGGAGCCAACACTAGCATGGGTATTGGAAATATCCACCTCCCAAAATTTAATGGGAAAAATTATGACTACTAGTCAATAACTATGAGAGCTTTATTTGCTTCCCAAGACTTATGGGAACTTGTTGAGGATGGCTTTTATGAGCTAGCAGATGAAGAAGAGTTTGATGATTTAAATCAGGTAGAAAGGGAGTTTCTGAAGAGAAATAAGAAGAAATACTCCAAATCTCTCTTCTTTTTGTATCAATCAGTACATGAGAGTGTTTTCCCAAGGATTACAGCAGCAACAAAATCCAAGGAGGCATGGGATATTCTCAAAATTGCCTATGAAGCCATGGAGAAGGTGAAGACTGCAAAGTTGCAGATGTTGAGGAGAGACTTTGAAATACTCAGCATGAAGGAATCTGATACAATAGATTCGTTCTTCACTCAAGTTATTGGGTTGATAACCCAGATAAAATCTCATGGTGAAGGATCCTAGAGAAGATCTTGAGTATTTTACCCTCAAGGTTTGAATCTATTGTGGTAGTAATATAAGAAATAAAGGATCTCTCACAGTTCACGGTAGATGAACTGAGTGCTTCTCTTATGTCTCATGAACATAGACTGAGTAGAGGAACAAATTCATCTTTTGAGCAAGCATTCAAGACTCAGATGTCTTTTGGCCGAGGCAGAGGTCGAGGCAGAGAAAATAACAGAGGTCATGGAAGAAGCCAAAACAGAGGCAAAAATAATCCTGCTAGCACAAGCAGAAGGAGTTGCAATCAGAACCAAGATGAAGGTTCAAGCAAACAACAAGCTCATGGACAAAGGTATGACAAATCCCAAGTCCAATGTCGTTATTGCAAGAAATTAGGCCATTATGCCAATGAATGTAGGAAAAATAAAAATGACATGAATAACAGGCAAAATGCTAATTTTGCAAATGAAGAAGATAAGAACCCAAAGATTGTGTTGTTAACATGTAACATAACACAAGACAAACAAGAAGATTTTTGGTTCTTAGACTCAGGTTGTAGTAATCACATGACTGGAAACATTGCAATGTTTCCCAATCTGGATGAAAATGTGAAATCTAAGGTAACAACAGGAACTGATAGTAAGATATCTGTCAAGGGTAAAGGCAGAGTCAGTATCCTAGCAAGAAATGGAGAACAGATGATTGTGCCAGATGTATACTATGTACCTGGTCTGAAGTGTAATATTTTGAGCATTGGACAACTCATTGATAAAGGTTACAATGTGTTCTTCAAAGATGATGTGTGTACAATCAGAGACATACCTCCAAGTAAGAAGATCATTGCAGAGGTGCAGATGACTAGCAATAGAATGTTTCCTCTCAAACTCAGGGCAGATTTGAAGGAAGGAAGAACTATTGCAGTTGTAACACAAGAAGTCTTTCAAGAGGAAGTGAAAGATGAAAATTGGTTGTGGCACTTGAGATTTGGACATCTCAATTTTGGAGGCTTGAATCTGTTGCACAAAAAGGGAATGGTAAGAGGTTTACCATTGATTGAGAAGCCGGACAGCCTTTGTGAAGGCTGTATCTTGGGCAAACAACACAGAGAAAGCTTTCCAGCATGAAAGAGTATAAGGGCAAAAGCACCCTTGGAAATTGTTCACTCTGATGTGTGTGGACCGATGCAAATACCATAATTTGCTGGAAATAAATATATTTACTTTTATTGATGACTACACTAGAAATACATGGGTGTATGTGTTGAAAAAAAAGAGTGAAGTGTTTGAGAAATTCTGCCACTTCAAAACTCTTGTTGAGAATAAGTGTAGGCATTACATTAAAATGCTCAGAACAGATAGAGGTGGAGAGTACATCTCCAAATAATTTTTGCGTTTCTGCAGAGAGAACGACATACAAAATAAATTCACTGCGAGGTATACACCTCAGCAAAACGGTGTTGTAGAAAGGAAGAATAGGACCATTCTGGATATGGTCAGAAGTATGCTGAAAGCAAAGCACTTGCCGCATGAGTATTGGGCTGAAGCTATCACCTGCGCAGTTTACATCTTAAACAGATTCCCAACTAAAGCTGTCATGAACAGAATACCAGAAGAAGCATGGAGTGGTCAAAAGAAAATTGTCACTCACATGAGAGTATTCGGCTATGTAGCATATGCACATGTACCGAATCAGCTGAGAAAGAAGCTTGATAGTAAGGGGGAGAAGTGTATCTTTATTGGCTACTGTGATAAGTCAAAAGCATACAAACTTTATAATCCATCCACCAAGAAATTTATAGTAAGCAGAGATGTGCGGTTCTGTGAAGATGAAGCTTGGGATGGAAGTCTAGAAAAGACTATGAATGTGAAGACAACTCTGTCTCACGAAGAAGAAGAAGGAGCAGTAGCTGTTAACCCTTCTTCGGTGGTTCCTCCTCCACCACTGCAAGCACAACAAAACACACGACAAGCTGGAATTCGAACAGCCTTGAGAAGTCAAGGAAGTGCTTCTCCAAGCACACCGCATGGATCAGGAATGCCCTCAAGTTCGAATGGAACTCCAAGCACACCAAGAAGACCAAGATTCAGAAATCTGAGTGAGATTTATTAACAGGGAGAGGTAAGTAACAATACTGGTCTGAATTCATTATTCGCTTTGTATTGTCATGTTGGTGACCATATTCATTTTGAAGATGCTGTAAATTATGATAAATGGATTGAAGCAATGAATGAAGAAATTGGTGCAATTGAGAAAAGTAAAACATGGGAGCTAGTGGACCTCCCTGAAGGAAAATATTCCATTGGAGTTAAGTGGGTCTATAACACCAAAATCAATGTTGAAGGCAAGATTGAAAGGCACAAGGCCAAACTTGTTGTTAAAGGTTACAAATAGCAACAAGGCAGAGACTATGATGAAACCTTTGCACCAGTAGAAAAGATGGAAACAGTCAGAACAGTGTTGTCTATTGCAGCACAACACAAATGGAAGATTTGTCAGATGGATGTTAAATCTGCATTCCTGAATGGAGTGTTAAAAGAAGAGGTTTATGTTGAACAACCTCCAGGCTATGAAGTTGAAGGCCAAGAGCATAAAGTATGCAAACTGAAAAAGGCTCTTTTTGGGCTGAAGCAAGCTCCAAGAGCATGGTATAACAGAATAGATGCTTACCTAATTGAGAATGGGTTCGAGAAGTGTGATGGCGAACCCACACTCTACATAAAGGAAAATGATGGTAAGATTCTTATCGTTGTATTATATGTAGATGATTTAATTTTTACTGGCAATGATGTTTCACTCATTGCTAATTTTAAAGCAGTCATGAAAAGTGAGTTTGAAATGACTGACTTGGGCTTCTTGAGATATTTTCTTGGAATTGAAGTAGACCAAAGTGAAAATGGTGTTTTCATTTCCCAATATAAATATGTAGAAGCAGTATTGAAGAGGTTCAACATGTAGAACAACAAGGCAGCTGTGACTCCAACAGTAATGGGGTTGAAATTAAGAAAAGAAGATAACAGTAAGGATTTTGATCCAAAGTTGTATAAAATAATAGTTGGCAGCCTTATGTACTTAACTGCAACTAGGCTGGACATTATGCACGTTGTTAGCTTAATCTCCAGATTCATGGAAATACCGAAAGAAACTCATTGGCAAGCAGCCAAGGGAATTCTAAGGTATGTAAATGGAACGAAGGGGTTTGGTATATTATACTCCTCTTTTGAAAGTTTCATGTTGACAGGATACATTGACAGTGATTGGGCTGGAAGTGTTGATGATCAGAAGAGCACATTGGGATATGTGTTTCATTTAGGATTGGGAGTAGTTTCATTGGCTTCCAAGAAGCAACCGATAGTTGCTTTATCTACAACAGAAGCAGAATATGTTGCAGCAACAGTAGAAACATGCCAAGTAGTATGGCTAAGAAGAGTTCTCAAAGATTTGTGTCAAGAAAAAGAAAAGGTAACAACCATTTACTGTGATAATAGCTCTGCGATAGCATTGTCTAAAAATTCAGTCTTTCATAAAAAGACAAAGCACATTGACACCAGGTTTCACTTCATACGTGAATTGGTTAACAATGGTGAGATAGTTTTGCAACATTGCAGAACATAGGATCAATTTGCAGATATCCTCACAAAGCCACTTGCGCAGAAAAGCTTTGATCATTTCAGGGAATGTCTGGGTATGCAAAAAAACCCAGCAGTTGAAATTAAGGGGGAGTGTTGGAAATTAATTCCAACTACTGATATCAATCAGGAGTAATTGCAGAGTGACTTGAATGTAGCAAATTGAAGCCTTAGCAAAGGCGGTTGCCACTTTATTGAAACAATTGAAAAAGGATTGGAAAGCCCGCACAAGTGAAGTGCATAGCAAATAAGAATCAGCCCTAGATATTTATCTAAGGCGGTAGCTGATTTCTTAAGAGTAGAGTTAATGGCTCAGACTCAAAGTCTCGCCAGCAGTGCAGAGCTTTGATTATAGGTTGAATTAGGCTTTAAAGCCTTACCAACATATCGGTGGAGTTAAATGTCTATGGCGGAAATCACAAGTTTTATTAATAAGTGTCTTGTTGATATGGATTGTTCCGATGCGATGCGATCATTGCAATCGCAAAAGGAACGAGGTACCGCACATATGTATGTTCCGACCAATTGAAGTTTGCGATGCAATGCGATGAGGTCCCACCTCAATCACAATCACGGCATCGCAAATATTACTTGCATGCCTCATGCACTATCGCCGATCTCCAATGCGATGTGGACCCTGCTCCAATCGCAATCGCAAATCGCAAAGAACACAAAGAGCGTAATTGCAAGATCGCAAGCCGACTGCCGATGCGATATAGGCCCCGCACCATCATAATCACAAATCACAAATTGCATAGTGTAAAGGTGTTAACCTTGTGTCCGCTGAAATGCCAATAGCCGATTGAGTTCTGGATGCATGAATGCTTTCAATGGATTTCATATATCTTGAGATCCAATTTTATGGGTCGGTTTAATTGTTTTCATTAACCGCGCCTTATAAAAGGAAATGAGCCCGAAGGCTAATGTAACATGAATGAATGAAAGAGTAAGAATGAAAGTTTTGCTGTGAACGCGTTTTCATGTATTAAGATGTTGTTTGAGAAACAGAGTATTGTTGTAGCCCGCAGGCTGTTACACAGCAAAGTTTGTAAGCACTGTATGTGCGATTTTTAGAGGACAGAGAAGTTTTGTGTGAGCACTGTTGTTTTTACAGTCCACTGTATTACTTTTTGAATCCCTCTCAAGGAGGAAGAATCATATTTTTGATTATGTATTTCTTTTATTCTTTTATGAATTAAGAAAATTGTCCTAAACTATTTCTATTCATTCTGCAAAATTAAGTTTGAAAAATCTGTGTTGTAGAGGGAATCTTCATTGTCCATATTGTTCTAGAATTATCAGAAATTCCAACAGAACTATGGTTATGACTTAAATTTAATAAGCGAATGAATAACAAAATAGCTTAATTTGGAAGGAAACTAGATAATATATATAGTAAAGGGAATTTACAGAATTGCTATCCAAATTTCATGTTTATGATACTCTTATAAGGTTAGTTATTCAGAAAAGTAAGTTGGCACATAAAGAAAATAATTTTTTCCACTATGATATTGGGTTTATTGAATGAGCATGATATGTAGAAGTCATCCACTTTTATGCATGATATATCCCTACAAGAGGAGGTAAGTGTATATAAATTTTCTTAGTAAGAAAACATGGAATACTCTGTTATTCTGTATCAGAGTCATTGCTTGTGTCTTTGGCCAAGAAGGAAATAGAATACTATGTAATATTTTGAGGCTTTCATGGGTTTAAAATGTATGCCTTTCTTGAAGTTTTTGGAAACAAAATCTAAACTCTATCAGTCTCCATCATATTAACATATTTTGGAGAAGATTATGAAGGAATATAAAAAGGAGTTTCATTTTAATAGAGCTAAGAAATGGATCTTATATGATAAATAGTTTTGTTTTCCAAACCGAAAGGTAAAATATTCTTACATGTGCATTAAGCCCGATTAGACATAAGAGCTATGAATGAAATACATGAAACCCTTATATGAAATCCTAATATGGCTATAGGAAGAATATTAATATAATATTAAAAAAAAGTATAGCGATGATGTATGATTCTAAATAATTAGGAAATGAAAAATGACATAAAGTAATGATGAGAGACCAACTTAGCTCCCTCTATTAAAATAAATAAATTGAGCAGAATCTATCTATATATATTTAAAGTACTGGGTAGATAACTTTTCAATTTGCATAACACAAAGGACTGCCATATCAATCTCAAATTACAAATATACAATTGTGAAATTATTTCTATAAGCTATGCATATAGGTCATAAAGAACTTATGAACTCATACGAAGAGTACAAAATATTGAATTTTTGATAAATAACTAACTCTTTAGATAAGTAACGAAACCATATAACCAATCGTATAAACATATATCCTGGATGAATTCACAACATAAATCAAGAGGAGAATAGACTAAGAACTGAACAATGGGTCATTGTTATAGAATAACATGCATAACTAAGAATCCATTATAATAAAGACCCAGGAAGAAATTTTGTTGCAAATAAAGTCATGAGTGTGAATTTACATTAAAACCTCATTGGATGTTGAAATAAAACAATTAAAAATAAAATCCAAGGAAGTCTTGTATAGAGCTGTGAAGACCAATGACCCTAGTCGGAAATCATCAATTCCTAACTTAGGCATACGTAATGTGGTAATACTAAGTATTGAATAAGAAGTGAAAAACCTTGTTCCGGGCTAAGTAGCTTCTCTTGCACGACACCTAGGGTCATGCCTATAGTTGGAAGGAGTCATTCGAGGATAGACACGTAGGTGTTAAAAAAATAAAATAAAAAAACCTAAGAGTGAGAACAAAAGAAGAAATCTTAACAAAAGATACTAGCACTCTTACTAAAAATTACGGAAATCCCATTTCGATATGAAATTTTTTTTGAGATGAGGGGGTTAAAACCCCTTTTCCCTTTAATATTTTCAAATGCAAATACCTGGATAAATATTTGAAAAAGGGAGAATAAAATTGAAAATTACTGGGCAGCACATTTCAATGCACACTCCCAAAAAAAAAACTTGCACTATAGATATTGAAAACGAGGGAATAATTTTGTAGCTTACTTTTGGAGGAGAATATTTGGAAACCGAGCGACCCAACTAGAGCCATGAATCCCTCACAATATCAACATTATAATTTCCCTTGGGAAGGCTTTGTACTTTTTAGTTAAAAGAAAATATGGAATATTCTGGAAAGTAAAGATAGATAATATATTGCAAAGTAGTTATCATGATAGCAAGAGCATGTGTATAAAAAATAAAATAAAAAATTGGAAGAAGTTGTGTTGGTAAGAAATGGTATCAAAGTTGTATGTTCAATATTTAGGGTCTATGAGCCAAACCACACTTGCAAGACATAAATTGGAATTGCTAGATCACACCTAGATGAAAATAGAATATGAAGTATTACCTTCTATAATATAATTGTAGAAAAATATAAATGAATTGAAAAAAATAAAAATTGGCACCTACCGAGTAGTATCTAGATGTAACTAAAGTATGAAGAACAATTAATAATGTTTGAGTATGAAGTTCAAGGAAGGAAATATAAATTACTAATAACAAACTACTCAATGAATTAAACCCGCTCCCCAATTAAGGTGGAATTGAGGTGGATATAAGGGGTAGAAGAAACTATTACAAAAGAAATATCAGAAAGGTAAAAAACAAAATATCTACTCCAGTATATTTTAAAAATTCTTTAAGGCCTATTGTTAGGTACAATTTTTTTTAATTGTAGAAGGGTGTTTTATCTGATGAAAAGAGAGATATGTAAAATAGTTTATGGGCTTTGATAAGTTATAAACGTATATAACGAATTCATGAGAAAAATGATCTCTTATATGTCAAATCCAAACCTGTGCAAGGAAATGATGCTAAAGATATATGAGTTGGGGTAGAAAGAGATGTGAGGTATACGTTGGCTTGAACAAAAACATAGAAGAATGTTTTTTATAACATTGAATTTTTATACGGAAGGTTATGTGTGAATGTTAAAAAAAAATCGACAGGGATGTTACACCAATAAGTCTTGCATAATATTGGGTAGTAAAGTATATGGTCACATACATCTAGTAATAAAGACTATTGTAAGTCTTGCGTAATATTGGGCAGTAAAGTATTTGGTGACATACATCTAGTAACAAAGTCTATTGTAAAACATATAGAACCTGCATAGGAGAAATATAGACAATATCACAAGAGTAATATAGAAAAATGAAGTAATTTATATTTAGCATATGTAGGGAGGATGTAGTCCTTTGACAACAATAATAATAATAATAATAATAATTCCAAAAAAATGTGTTTAATTGTTTAAGGATAGAATTGAGATAATGATGAAAATAATCTAACTAACTAAGTACATATCTATAATTATGTGAAAATTAATATGCATACTTACACATAATAATGATATGTACTATGGTTATATTCGACAAAGAGATATAGTGGAAGGGAAATTTAAGAAACCATATTATTAGAAAAGGCTTACATAAGCCTTGTATGCTAGAAAGCTGACTTAAAGTGGTAAAATGACTTACATTATGAATGCAGACTACAGTAGGAATGAGAGAACTTAAATTATGAATCAAGGATACAAAGTTTTCTCATGAAAAAATTATTTTCAAACTAAGTTGTGCCCATATACATGTGATATTAAAATGGAAATATATATATATATATATATATATGAGAAAGGTTTGACCCTAGCAACTAGGAGAAGGCAGTGCATACAAAATACAAGATGTTATAAGTTATGTATACTAAAAAAGGAGCCTTTTTTTTTAGCAAAATTAATATTAAGGCTGGCACAACTGAAACATTTCTATCAAGGAAATATATGCTAACTAATTAAATTTCAAGAATTGATTCCTTTGTGGACTAGAAATTTTAAGTTCAAATGTATGACTATTCTCAGTAATGGGAGAGTAGAGTGTGACTATGGAAAAAAAAATATTTCAAGAAGGAAACACAAAAATTATATACACATAAAATACTTAAGAAGGAACTACAGTGGTGCTCAAAAGGGGACATAAATTATTGATTGGTGAGTTTGAAGGAAAAAATGATCCTCAGAAATGCATAAAATATAAGATAAATAAATTATAACTAAGAAAATTGGTTGACAAGAAAATACCTTAGGAAAGTGTGGACAATCACATAGGTGAAAGACCTATTAAATATGTGATATATATGTAGGACGAGATAGAATACCACCGTAAATTGTGGCTCACGAAAAAAATTAATTTGCGTCATGACATTAATAATGTAGATAGACAAATTGGAGGCTATAAAGAGTAAAATGATAAAAAATTCCATTTTAATTGCTAAAGAAAACTAGAGAAACATGAAGCCAGTCAGAGATTGTGCCAAAAATATGCAAAAAAACATTTCAACCTTATACAAAAATGGATAAGCGTAAAATGGACCAAAGCTAAAACCAAGAGTGAAAACATGCAAGTCCTTAAGAGAAAGTGTAATAGACCCTAAAAAAAGTGCAATAAAACCCTAGATTTGCATCAATATTAGGGATGAGAGGGCCTCAAAAATGTATGAGATTTTAGTTTAGTGTTGTTGTTTCATTAGAAACTTCACAAAGTATATTTTTATTGGACCAAGAGTGACCATAAAAACAGGTTGGTTGCACTAATGGCATCATATGAACTAAGAATGTTGATAGAAATTCCTAGAATAACTTAACAAACTAAAAATATATTTTCATAAAATTATATGAAGGAAACTCCCTAGCTGATGTATTGTTTTAATATGTGTGTGTGTGTGTGTGTGTGGGTGTGAAAATGTCCAGAAGTGATGAAAATACTTACACTAATCTACTGGGTGTTACACAACCCAGACATATAAAAATGCAAAGGGAAAATATTCCATGGTCATATATAGAGGAAAAATGCTCATCAATATTCATAAATAATTTGCAGTGCAGGCCAAATTGAAGAAATGAAGGGAAACCAAATTGTGGTAGATATCTAAAGTTACATTTTGTTTTTTTTACCATCAAACTGAAGTAGGTCAAGGTATCCCTTTAATGACCTATGAGAGGTATTCTGGATTTCTTTAATTATGTTTCCTCATACTTTTGCAGTTTATGGAGAGGTATTGAATAAGTGGCAACCAATCAATATGGACTTGACTAAGTCCACTCTAGAGCGAAATTGACAATATTTCAATAGCCATGGACATGGCAAAGATAGTATGTGGTTCTACACTTAAGTATTGATGACAGATGGATACTTGATGCGATGGTATCAAATAACAACATAAGAGAGAATGTTGCAAGTAGTCCCTTGATTATTATTGCCTTTGTGTAAGTGATATTAAAGGAATGTGGAAATTCCATATTTTGAAATTCACATTAAAATATGCCTGTGTCACTAGCCTATGTTCTAAATAATTTTACCAAAGGACTTGTTGTATTATGTGTTAGTATATTGATGTTTCTAACCATGGTGAGTACATGTCGATAGTTTTTTTTGGGTGTAGGTGGATGATCCTTTGGTAGAATGCATGAATGAAAATGAAGCACCCATTTAGCATGTATGGAAACAAGAAATATTTTTCTCATGAAGTGAGGATAAAAAAATATTTTACTCTAGAACTGAGACATTTCTCAAAATAAACTTAAGTCCAAGCACATTAGTACTGAACAAATTGTGGTAGAAATGAGAGAAGAAATGCAAAAGGAATTTCCATACCATCTTAAGAAAATATGGAATTTAGGAAACACCGAGGATCGTTTTTATTAAAATGGGGGGAAGATGTAACACCCCAGATCGCTATGTTTTTTAAACTATTTTTTGACATTGAACTATTATTGGATTTAATGGCGATGGAAGCCATGATGAGACTTATCTGATGATGTAATTATTTTATTATTAATGAATTAATAAATAAATTGCTAATATTTAGGAGAGAGCACTGGAGTTTAAAATAATTCTTTCTAACTTAGAAAAAAACTATTGGTGGTCAAGTCCATATGATGGACCTTCCCTAAGAATCTCCTAAATTTTCCTAGGAGAAAATAATTAAAAATAATTAAATTAACACAGTGGGAGTTAAATATTGTGTTAATTACTTAGTTGGGGATAAATACTAAGTGGGATAAAATAAAGCATTGTGGGAGATAAAAGTGTGCTTTAAAGAAAAAGAAAATAATAATTTTTGAAAAAACTAAAACAAAAAACGCCTAGGAAACATTTTTTTACTATCTAATAAGGGGAATTTTATAGAAATGTTATCCAAATTTCATATGTATGATACTATTATAATGTTATTTATTCTGAAAATAATGTTTCCAGATAAAGAACATAAATTGTTTCACTATGATATTGGGTTTATTGAATGAGAATGATATTTTGAGGTCATCCACTCTTATGCATAATATATCCATGCAAGTGAATGTAACTATATATAAATTTTCTTAGTAAGAAAACATGGAACACTCTGTTATTCCAAATCAGAAGCCTTTTTTGTGTACTTAGTCGGGAAGGAAATAGAATACTATGTAATATTTCGGGCTTACATGCATTTAAAATGTAAGCCCTTCCTGAAGTTTTTGAAAACAAAATATAAAATATATCATTCTCCGTAGTATTAACATATGTTGGAGAAGATTATAAATAATTATAAACAAGTGGAGGAATGTAGAAATGAGTTTAACTTTAGTAGAGTTAAGAGTGGAACTTTTGTGATAAATAGTTTTTTTTTCCAAATTGAAAGGGGAAATATTCTTACCTGTATATTATGCCCGATTAGAGATAAGGGATATGAGTTATATACATGAAACCCTTGTATGAAATCCTAGTATGGAAATAGGAAGAATAATTATATAATATTGAAAAAAAATATAGGTATGATGCATGATTCTAGATAAATAGGAAAGGTAAAACACCATAAAGTAATGATGAGATATATACCAAACTGACTTAGTTCCATCTATAAAAAAAGGGGGCAGGATTTATATATATACATAATTAAAGAACCAGGTAGATAACTTGTCAATTTCCATAACAAAAAGGACAACCATATCAATTTCAGAATAAAAATATACAAGTTCGAAATTATGCCTAAAAGCTAAGCATATAAATCGCAAGGAACTTATGGACTTATACAAGTAGTATAGAGTAATGAACTTTTGATAAATATCCAAATATTTAGATACATAACATAACCATATAACTAGCCTTATAAACATATATCTTGGAAAAATTCATAGCATAAATCAAAAGGAGAATATACTGTGAATTGAACAATGGGTCATTGTTATAGAATAATAGACACAATTAAGAATCAATTATAATAAAGACCCACAGTATCTAATATATGATTTCTTCAGCCCATACAGTTCTCTCTTGAGTCTCCACACATGTGACTCCCTGTCTAATGTCTAAAAACCTTCTGGCTACTTAATGTACACTTCTTCCTCAATAAATCCATTTGGAAAGGTTGTATTTACATCCATTGGATGTATCCTCCATCCCATCTACGTTGAGATGGAAGGATGGATCTAATATATGAGTACCTTATGACTGGTGCAAAAGTATCATCATAGTCAATCCCCTGCACCTGAGAAAACCCGACACAAATCTAGCCTCATGTTTCTCCACACTCCCATCTGTTACATGCTTCACCTTGTAGACCCATCTGGATCCTACAATTACCTTCCCCACTAGTCTTGGGACAAATTTCCATGCATTGTGTTGTAGCTCCTAGAGACAACCTTGAGTTGCAAAAGACCAGTGCCTAGGACATCTAAAATCAGAGGTTAAAAGTGTAAACTTGTATAAATACCTCTGACAGAATATGGGTCGTGAGAATAATGGATTTGGTGATTCAAGAATCAAGGAGACCATTTAAGCCTGCTTCATGTGAATTCCCCAAATGATGAGAGAGCTCAGGAGGCTGTGACGCTTATGGCTTTTAGATGGGCCAAGTATAAAAAAATAGGCAGAAGCTTTAAAATGTGTAGAGGCATTGAGGAAGAACGGAGAAGGAACCCACAATAGATAGGCTTAAGATATTTAAGAATTTTCCCCCATGGCCTCAGAGGAAGTGAATATGAATGAGATATGGGCAACAATAGAGATTCGTAGAGAGTGAATTAAGGGAGTGCAACAAGATTAAACATGAGAATTAACACCTGGGCGTTATACAGGCACAAATTCACGAATAAAATTGCAGACTACCAACAACTACATTATACAAACCAATCAAAGTAGCATAACATTAAATTGTTACACGTAAAAAGGAGATTACTGATAACATAAGGAAACAAATACATACTACTCATTGCTCCATCTGGAATCCAAATAATAGATCTGTATCATATTAATTTTAAACAACTCTCCCAAATATGTGTCTGAGAGCACAGGGATCACAATCATACAAAACTACAGAATAATTATTCCAAATCCCAGAACCCTTCTTTAATATTGGAATGAGCTACATATAGAGTTCCCCTCGAGGGTCTTACGGTACTAATAATTTATGGTCGACCCATACTTATGAAATAAAAACATCCTACGTAACTTGAAGAGCTTACATTGAGCAATTACTTCTGTACTAAGAGAATTAAAACAGGAATAGGGAGAAATTGAGATTTCACCAGCAAAATCATCAAAATTAAACTGAAAATAGAGAGGACATGGTTGCCCATGGAGGCCAACAATGGGAGCCTTCAAAACAGTATGGCGAGGAGCAGTTGTTGGTATGCAGGCGTGGCTGTCATCATACAGTTCCACCTGCTACTTGAAATTTTCCACTCCCTCAGTATTATGATTTCCACTTAATCCGTTGTGAAGTGGAAGTCGTACTACACGTGCCTGGTTCTTCTACGGAGATCTCCTGAGGAGACCACATAAACCATCACTACAATATTCTACCTCAAAATCCCCTGTGGTGTTTTTGAATTGAAAAACGAGAACTAGATTTCGGAGAGGGGGGGTGATTGGAGATGGAGGAAATGTGGAGGGCGATGAGGAGAATGAAATGACATGGAGTAATGGAATGGGAACGATAGTGAAGGAATGGCATATTCATGGTGAGTGGAGTATTATGGTGGGGCCAAACCACATCGCAATCGCAAATGTTTATCATCAAGCAGTAAAGGTAAACTCTAAAATCACCGAAGTGTGAAGCGCGGGGAGGAAGGAGTTGACTTGGGAGATGGTGGGACTGGACTGCATCACGCAGATCGCAAATCTTAATATTTAACCATAAGCAGAGGTGGTAAACACTAAAATAAGTGAAGTGAAAAGTGAGGGGGAGAGGGTAAGTGACTTGGAGGGAAGATGGGACCTGACTGCATCGCAAATCAAACAAAATAGGTTGCAAGCGTTTTAAAAGGTAAGTGAAAAACTTGTGCGATGCGAAATCTCACATTAGCGATTGCATGTTTTAATGTTTCACAGAATGGAATAAGTTGTAATTTTTGAAATGTGATGGATGATGGGGGAAGGGTGACATGGCACAGAGGTGGGACTATGCCCACAAGTCGTAGATTACAAGTTTTATAATGCGCACATTAGGGGTTCATTGTTATTTGTTGCAAAGTGCGATGCAGCCGTTTAGACGTGAAAAGGTAAGGGAAAGGCGGAAAAAAAGGATTGCATGTGATCTAGTAATGTGGTAAGGTTGGATAGGTCCCACAAAATCACATCATTTGAAAAACAAGTTTCGGCTAAGTATTAAGAGGTAAAAGCTAAAACTTGTGGGGAGCAATGTGTGATTTGATCTTTGCCTTCCATCTCTCTGCTTCAAATTTGTGCTTCTAATCCTGACCGCCTATTTTCCCCTTTGTGCCTCCTCCAAGCCCTAAAAATACACCATTTATCTTCTTTTCTTTGATTTAAAAGTAAAGTGCGTGGGTTCCGACTCTTGAACTGTTCTCTTTGATTACGGGTTGTTCTTTCAGCCAGTGCTTGAATAGCTTGGCCTTTCTCTTAAACCTTTGCACCTCTGCCTTCTCCATGTTATGCATGGTCACAGGCCAACATTATCTCCATATGGGGAAAATATGTTGTTTTAAGTGCGTTGAGAACATGCAGACCTTGAATTCCTGTGCTTTATTGGGCTCATGGAGTCACAAATACATACTGATTAGACAAAGTTTTATACCGACAGTCAAGTGGACACAAAAATGGAAGATAACATGAAATATGATATGGAAGATGAAATGGGAGGAATGTAAACAAAATGGAGTATAGAAAGTGAAATGATATATAAAAAGAGCTGGATTTTCCCTCTTCAGTGATGAAAATAGAACTTGAGGAACTGCCCATTCACAGGTGCCTCAAGTATATCTCCTTCTAAGTTCTCCAGGGAAAAAGTATTGTTGCCTCTAACCTCTGCCACCCTGAAAGGACCAAACTAGAGGGGGTCAAACTTTCCATGTTTCCCTTTGTCTTCTCTAATGACAACCCATCACAACACCAAGTCCCCCACCTGGATTTCTCTATCTTTAGCTCTTTTGTCAAATAAGCCTTTCATTTTTTCTTGATATTTTTCTAGTCTGAGGTTTACCTGTTCCCGCATTTCATTCAACTCCACTAACTGATTCATTCTTCGGATAAGGTCTTTTGGATCCTCCTCACTTTCTTATAAAAATTGGGCCATAGGTAACACAAACTGAATAGGGAAGATTGCGGCCCGGCCATACACCAGTTCATAAGGGGATTTTCCTCTCTATGTTTTCGCGGTGATGCGATTTTCTCAGAGTGAAAACTTGACATTAGGGGAATTTTGAGGTCTAAAATGGGCCTCCTAAGGAAATTATAAAATAATAGTGGAAAAAATCAAATAAGATTTGTTGACATCATCAAATTTTAGAGCGAAAAATGAAAAAACTACTTTTTCAACTCATATTTTCAACTTATCTCCCAAAGTTTTTACTCAAATTTCGAGCGGGAGTACTTGTTGGATGCGAAATTTAATTCCTCATCCAAGGAGTACCCATGTTGCATACCTTCGATGGGTCCTACTACACAAAAAATGAGAAATACATAAAAAACGTGATTGTAATCACGTTTTTTTTATGTATTTCCCATTTTTCATGTAGCAAGATTCATTGAAAGTATGAAACATGGGTAATCCTTGGATGAGGAATTAAATTTTGCATCCAATGAGTACTCCCACTCGAAATTTGAGTAAAAATTGTGGGAGATAAGTTGAAAATACGAGCTGAAAAAGTAGTTTTCTTATTTTATTATTTTTTAATATTTTTACCCTTTTATTTAAAAAATGGTAAATCATCCCCCATGGTTGACATCATCATCTTGAATCCTATTGGTTGTTATAAAGTTTATTTTTTTTGTCATTTTTCTTAGGAGGCCCATTTTAGACCTCAAAATTCCCCTAATGGCTGGGAATCCCAATTCTTTTTATTTTCATTGATGGTCTTCTGCAAGATCCTCACCAGTGTCTTGTTGGATGATTATGCCATCTCGTTCCCCTGTGGGTAGTATGCAGTGGAGTGAACCAGCAGGATGTTGTACCGCTGAGAGAAATTAACAAATTTAGTCGACTTTAAAGCCTAGGCATTATCTGTAATGATTTTAGTTGGGCATCCAAACCTAGTTATTATGTTCTCCTCTAGGAACTTGATCACCACTAAGTTTGTAGCATTTCTTGCGGGCACTGCTTCTACCCACTTGGTGAAGTAGTCTATCGCACTGAGGATCCATCGATGTTGATTTCTAGAGGCAGGATGAATCTCTCCTATGAAGTCAATTCCCCATTGTTTAAGAGGTTCTTCAACATGTATTGGAATTAATGGGAGAGGTGCATAACTGTTTTTTCAGCGAATGCCTGACACTTCTTGCAAGCCTAGGCGTGTGCATGTACATTGCCGAACACCTTAGGCCAGAAGAACCTTGCCTTTAGGATGTTGTGTGTAGTGGATCACCAACTGTAATGCCCACCGCATATCCCTTCGTGGGACTCAGTCATCACGTGGTCAACTTCTTGCTATGTCAAACAGAATAATATGATTCTCGTCGGGTCTCTCCAATAGAGTCGCCCATTTGCCACAATGTACTTTTGAGACCTCAGTCTCAAAGTGCGATACTTGGTCTTATCATAGTGAGGGGGGCACCTCAAAATTTAAATATATTCCACTATATCCTTTTACCATGCGAATAGGAGTTACTCGACATGTGTTTACTGAGCGGAAGATTCTATTCCTTGGTGTGCACCTGTGTCCTCCTGTGCCTCTCCTCTTGTCATAGACATATTTATTCCCAACGCTTGAATGTTGTGTTTAGACAGGATTTTTTCAGCCCCTGGCCTTTAATGAGTTTAGTAGGATTTAACTCTAGTTTGTACTGCTAGATTTTAGCTATCCATTTCCTCCTCTTCCCTTCACTTTCACCCTATACCATAATATCCTTCACTGCTGCAGTGGGTACATAAGATGTAATGGTTGATTGTAACACATACACCCGGAATGCCTTCAACGATTTGACTAGAGCATAAGATTTCTTCTCTAGGATATCATATTTCAGTTCAGTATCCCATAGAACTTGACTGAAGAATGCAATGGGTTGTTCATGCCCATTGGAATTTTTATGTAAAAGTATTGCAGCTATTGTGTGAGGTGAGGAGAAGGAGAAAATAATGAACGTCTTCTAATAATTTGGGCCTCCCAATATTGGAGCTTCTACAAAGGCCTGTTTTATCTTGTTAAAAGAGTCCCTATACTAAGGGGTACATCTAACTTCATTATTATTCTTCAACATCCCAATGAATTTTTGGACAATCTCAGCATAGTTGGGAATGAACCTTTGGAGGAAATTTATTCTTCCCAAGAACACTTGTAATTCCTTTTTGTTTCTTGGCAGGGTAATGCCGTTTATCACCTCTACCCTCTTCAGTCGATCTTCACTCCTTCGTTAGTTACTATGTGACCCATTAACTTCCCTTCCTCCAAGGAAAACATGGATTTTGTAGGATTCAGAGACAGGCCATACCTTTGGCATTTATCAAAAGTGTGTCGAAGGTGCTCTATATGTTCAACGTTACTCTTTCAAAATACGGTGATGTCGTCCAGGTAGATCACCACAAACTTGTCTTGCTCTCCTATGAAAGCAATGTCCATCGCCCACTGGAATGTGGCAGCGGTGTTTATCAGGCCAAAGGTAATTCATCCGTACATGAAATTTCCCTAAGTTGTAGTGAACCTCATCTTCTTTTTGTCTTCTAGGAGAACTGCCACCTTATTATATCCTGAGAAGCCATCCATCATGGACATGCGGGAGGATCCCACCACCTTCTACAATATGTGGTCCATCTTCGGGAGGGGGTAGTTATCTTTGAGGGAGGCTCTGTTCAGATTGTAGAAATCCACACATAGCCTAATTTTGTTGTTCTTCTTTCTAACGGGCACCAAGTTCACCAACCATTCTGAGTATCTTAGAGGGACAATAATATTGGCCTACAACAGATTCTTTATTTCCTTCTCAATAGCTGGGAGAAGAAGGGGATTTATCATACTTCTTGTGGAGTTGAGCTTACATGAAATCCAAAAACTGCCTATAGTAATGGTAAATATATCGATCCTCTAGGGGGACTACATTCCCTTCTGGCTGTTCTTGGAAGGCGATTTTACCTTCTTCATCCTCCGAGTAAGTGAGGGATTGATATTATTGAATATTTATGACTTCCTCGGTCTCTCCCTCCATTTCCCCTTCCAGGTATAGAGGATGTTGGATGTGATCTTGTTGCTTTTTCCTCTCTCGCTTTGATCGGTGTAGAGGGGGTTTCCGGTACTAGGGATTAAACCCATGGTTTGGAATCATTTGGTTACGATGAGGAGAGGAATTCTTGGCCTCCAATTCAATCTTCCTCAGCTTATTTTATAGGTTCTTGATCATATTACTCAGCTTATTTTATAGGTTCTTGATCTTATACTCCTGTGATTCTCTCTCTTGATTAGAGGTAGAAGCCTCCACCCTATCCCTTCTTTTGGCCTCATGCTAAGTATTGCCTTTGAATTTACCAGTAGAAGCAAAGTTTCCTTCTACCTCTAGTGCATCAGTCTGAATCTGATCCAGATATGTAGACTTTATTTCTCTTAGGGTGAACCCAAACTCTGGTTCAAAAGCTCCTGCGAAAACTACCTTGTCAGTTGCTTAGGGGGGCTTTATTTTAGCAGGAAGATTATTATAAAGCTTATTGAACCTATTTATAAATTATGTTACGTCCTCATTGTGTCTCTCCTTGAGAGCATTGAACTATGTAAGAACATATCCATGGTCCCTCTTTTCTCCCCATTTTAGTGTGAAGAAATTTTCCATTTCTTCCCAAGTGGTGAATGTGTGATCAACAAGATATTTGAACCACTTTTGAGACTCTCCATCCAAGGATTGGACAAAAAAATTCAAAACCACATCTAGGTTCTCTACATTTACATACTTAGCAAAGGCACATAAGTTTTCAATATGTCTCTGCGCAGAAGTACTATCTTCCTTGGTGAACCGAGGCAGGAGTTTTAGATAATCTTGAGGCATGTCATTCAGTATTGGATGTAGAGCCAACGGGGCATATTTGTTGAGGAGGAAACCAGGTACAACCATGAGGGGTGGTGGTGGTAAATTTTAAGGATGAATTGGCTGTGGTATAATAGGTGTGTGTTGAATAGAGGTTGTTGTATGGGTCCTTAAAAAACTATGGAGTACTGAAATTATTTAATTTCTTTGGCCTTAGGAGTAGGGTGCAAGGGACGCAAATAAATACCAACGGATTCTTCTTCTTTTTTGTGATTGAACTGGCTAAAGCGAAGGATTTTGGAGAATGCTTAAGTATGGGGGTTATGGTGCCAGGACCATAGATGTTAGTTTTCTGAGATGAGGAAGGTGAAGCTTCGAGAGTGAATGATGGAAGGTCATCTTGGCTAGGTTTCTTCTCCTTCTAGACTCTCCTCAATATTATCTTTTCAGGATCAGACACAAAAGGGGTTTTCTACTGGAAAGTATCTGATCGAGAATGAGGCCTTTTGTAAGCCATGATTATGACTGATTTGAGCTTTAATAATAGTGGAGTCACCAAGTTGAGGGATATGCAACTCTCAACCCTTCGTACTCACATGATTGAAGGGTGAAGATAATGTTGTATCCTAGGGAAAAGGCTTTCTACTTCGTTTCCCTGGCAACGGTGCCAAAAACATATTGTAGCTCCTAGAGACAACCTTGAGTTGCAAAAGACCGGTGCCTAGGACATCTAAAAGTCAGAGGTTAAAAGTGGAAACTTGTATAAATACCTATGACAGAATAAGGGTCATGAGAATAATGGATTTGGTGGTTCGAGAATCAAGAAGACCATTTAAGCCTGCTTCATGTGAATTCCCCAAACGATGAGAGAGCTCAAGAGGCTGTGAGGCTAATGGATTTTAGATGGGCCAAGTATAAAACAATGGGCAGAAGATTTAAAATGTGCAGAGGCATTGAGGAAGAACAGAGAAGGAACCCACAATAGATAGGCTTAACATATTTAAGAATTTTCCCCTGCGGCCTCAGAGGAAGCGGATATGAATGAGATATGGGCAACAATAGAGATTCGTAGAGCGTGAATTAAGGGAGTGCAACAGGATTAAACATGAGAATTAACACCTGGGCGTTATACAGGCATGAATTCATGAATAAAATTGCATACTACCAACAACTACATTATACAAACCAATCAAAGTAGCATAGCATTAAATTGTTACACGTAAAAAGGAGATTATTGATAACAGAAGGAAAAAAACGCATGCTACTCATTGCTCCATCTGGAATCCAAATAACAGCTCTGTATCATATTAATTTCAAACAACTCTCCCAAATATGTATCTGAGAGCACAGGGAGCACAATCATACAAAACTACATAAAAATTATTCCAAATCCTAGAACCCTTCTTTAATCTTGGAATGAGCTACATATAGAGTTCCCCTCAAGGGTCTTATGGTACTAATCATTTATGGTCGACCCATACTTATGAAATAAAAACATCCTACATAACTTACAGAGTTTAGATTGAGAAATTACTTCTGTACTGAGAGAATTAAGACAGGAATAGGGAGAAATTGAGATTTCACGAGCGAAATCATCAAAATTAAACTGAAAACAGAGTGGACATGGTTTCCCATGGAGGCCAACAATGGGAGCCTTCAAAATAGTATGGCGAGGAGCAGTTATTGGTGGGAAGACGTGGCTCACATCATACAGTTCCACCTGCTACTTGAAAGTTTCCACTCCCTCAGTCTTATGATTTCCACTTAATCCGTTGTGAAGTGGCAGTGATACTATACGTGCCTGGCTCTTCTGCGGAGATCTCCTGAGACGATCGCATAAACCATCACTGCAATATTCTGCCTCAAAATCCCCTACGGTGTTTTTAATTTAAAAATGAGAACCAGATTTTGAAGAGGGGGGGTGATTGGAGATGGAGGAAATGTGAAGGGAAATGAGGAGAACGAAATGGCATGGAGTAATGGAATGGGAATGAGAGCGAAGGAATGGAATATTCACGATGAGTAGAGTATTATGGTGGGGCCAAACCATGTCACAATCACAAATATTTAACATGAAGCAATAAAGGTAAACTCTAAAATGAGTGAAGTTTGAAGTGCAGGGAGGAAGGAGGCGACGTGGAAGATGGTGGGACCAGACTGCAGCACGCAGATCGCAAATATTAAGATTTAACCATAAGCGGAGGTGGTAAACACTAAAAGAAGTGAAGTGCGAAGTGTAGGGGAGAGGGTAAGTGACTTGGAGGGCAGGTGGGACCTGACCGCATTGCAAGTTAAACAAAATAGGTTGCAGGTGTTTTAAAAGGTAAGTTAAAAACTTGTGCAATGCGAAATCGCACATCGGTGATCGCATGTTTTAACGTTTCACAGAATGAAATAAGTTGTAATTTGTGAAATGAGATGGATGATGGGGGAAGGGTGACGTGACACCGAGGTGGGACTGTGCCTGCAAGTTGTAGATCGCAAGTTTTATAATGCGCACATTAGGGGTTAAACGTTATTTGTTGCGGAGTGCGATATACAGGAATTTAGACATCGAGAAGTGCGAAAAGGTGAAAAGGTAAGGGAAAGGCAGAAAAAAAGGATTGTGTGTGATTTTGTAATGCGTTAAGGTTAGATGGGTCCCACAAAATCACATCATTTGAAAAACAAGTTTCGGCTAAGTATTAAGAGGTAAAAGCTAAAACTTGTGGGGAGCAATGTGTGATTTGATCTACGCCTTCCATCTCTCTGCTTCAAATCTGCGCGTTTGATCCTGACCGCCTATTTTCCCCTTTATGCCTCCTCCAAAACCTGAAAATACACCATTTATCTTCTTTTCTTTGATTTAAAATTAAAGGGTGTGGGTTCCGACTCTTGAACTATTCTCTTTGATTACGGGGTGTTCTTCCGGCCAATGCTTGAATAGCTTAGCCTTTCTCTTAAACCTTTGCACCTCTGCCCTCTCCATGTTATGCATGGTCACAAGCCAACATCGGCTCCATATGGGGACAACATGTTGTTCTAAGTGCATTGAGAACATGCATACCTTGAATGCCCGTGCTTTATTGGGCTCATGGAGTCACAAATACATACTAATTAGATGAAGTTTTATATCGACAGTCAAGTGGACACAAAAATGGAAGATAACATGAAAGATGATATGGAAGATGAAATGGGAGGAATGTAAACAAAATGGAGTATATAAAGTGAAATGATATATTAAAAGAGCTGGATTTTACCTCTTCAGTGATGAAAATAGAACTTGAGGAACTGCCCATTCATGGGTGCCTCAAGTATATCGCCTTCTAAGTTCTCCAGGGAAAAAGCATAGTTGCCTCTAACCTATGCCACCCTAAAAGGACCAACCCAGAGGGGGTCGAAATTCCCATGTTTCCCTTTGTCTGCTCTCATGACGACCCATCACAGCACCAAGTCTGTCTTTAGCTCTTTTTCAAATAAGCCTTTCATTTTTTCTTGATATTTTGCTAGTCTAAGGTGTACCTGTTCCCGCTTTTCATTCAAATCCACTAACTGATTCTTTCTTCAGATAAGGTCGTTTGGATCCTCCTCACTTTCTTGTAAAAATCGGGCCATAGGTAACAAAAACTTAATAGGGAAGACTGCGGCTTAGCCATACACCAATTCATAAGGGGATTTTCCTCTCGATGTTTTCGCGGTGATGCAATTTTTCCAGAGTGAAAACTTGAGCTAGGAATCCCAGTTCTTTTGATTTTAATTGATGGTCTTCTTCAATATCCTCACCAGTGTCTTGTTGGACGATTATGCCATCCCGTTCTGCTGTGGGTAGTATGCAGTGGAGTGAACCAATAGGATGTTGTACCGCTGAGAGAAATTAACAAATTTAGTCAACTTGAAAGCCTAGGAATTATCTGTAATGATTTTAGTTGTGCATACGAACCTAGTTATTATGTTCTCCTCCAGGAACTTGATCACCACTAAGTTTGTAGCATTTCTTGTAGGCATTGCTTCTACCCACTTGGTGAAGTAGTCTGTAGCAGTGAGGATCCATCGATTTTGATTTCTAGAGGCAGGATGAATCTCTCCTATGAAGTCGATTCCCCATTGTTTAAGAGGTATTCAACATGTATTGGAATTAATGGGAGAGGTGCATAACATTTTTTTTGGAAAATTCCTGACACTTCTCGCAGGCCCAGGCATGGGCATGTACATCGCCGAACACCTTAGGCCAGAATAACCTTGCCTTTAGGATGTTGTGTGTAGTGGATCACCAACTGTAATTCCCACCGCATATCCCTTCATGGAACTCAGTCATCATGTGGTCAAATTCTTGCTATGTCAAACAAAATAATATGATTCCCATCAGATCTCTCCAATAGAGTCGCCCATTTTCCACAATGTACTTTTGAGACCTCAGTCTCAAAGTGCGATACTTGGTCTTATCATAGTGAGGGGGACACCTCAAAATTAAAAGATATTCCACTATATCCTTATACCATGAGGATAGGAGTTACTTGGCATGTGTTTACTACGTGGAATATTCTATGCCTTGGTGTGCACCTATGTCCTCCTATGCCTCTCCACTTTTCATAGACATATTTATTCCCAAAGCTTGAAAGTTGGATTCAGATAGGATTTTTTCAAGCCCCTGGCCTTTGATGAGTTTAGTAGGCTTTATCTCTAGTTTATACTCCTGGATTTTAGCTATCCATTTCGCCCTCTTCCCTTCACTTTCACCCTGTACCATAATATCCTTCACTGCTGCAGTGGGTACATAAGATGTTATGGTTGATTGTAACACATACACCCAGAATGCCTTCAGCGATTTGAATAGAGCATAAGATTGCTTCTCTAGGATATCATATTTCAGTTCAGCATCTTGTATAACTTGACTTAAGAATGCAATGGGTTGTTCATGCCCATCGACATTTTTCTATAAAAGTACTGCAGCTATTGTGTGAGGTGAGGAGAAGGAGAAAATAATGAACGACTTCTCATAATCTGGACCTCCCAGTATTGGAGCTTCTACAAAGGCCTGTTTGATCTTGTTAAAAGAGTCCCTAGACTCAGGGCTCCATTTAACTTCATTATTCTTCTTCAACATCCCAATGATGTTTCAGACAATCTCAGCATAGTTGGGAATGAACCTTTGGAGGAAATTTATTCTTCCCAAGAACACTTGTACTTCCTTTTTTATTCTTGGTTGGGTAATGTCGTTTATCACCTATACCTGCTTTGGGTCGATCTTCACTCCTTCGTTAGTTACTATGTGACCCATTAACTTCCCTTCCTCTTAGGAAAACATGGATTTTTTAGGATTTAGAGACAAGCCATAACTGTGGAATTTATCAAAGGTGCATCAAAGGTGCTCTATATGCTCAATGTCACTCTTTGAAAATACGGTGATGTCATCCAGGTAGATCACCACAAACTTGTCTTGCTCTCCTATGAAATCAATGTCCATCGCCTGCTGGAATGTGGTAGCAGTGTTTATCGGGGAAAAGGTAATTCAGCCGTACATGAAGGTTCCCTAAGGTGTAGTGAACGTCATCTTCTTTTTGTCTTCTAGGAGAACTACCACCTAATTATATCCTGAGAAGCCATCCATCATGGACATGTGGGAGGATCCCACCACCTTCTACAATATGTAGTCCATCTTCGGGAGGGGATAGTTATCTTTGAGTGAGGCTCTATTTATATTGTAGAAATCCATGCAGAGCCTAATTTTGTTGTTCTTATTTCTAATGGGCACCAAGTTCACCAGCCATTCTGAGTATCTTAGAGGGATAATAATCTTGGCTTGTAACAAATTATTTATTTCCTTCTCAAAAGCTGGGAGAAGAAGGGGATTGATCATACTTCTTGTGGAGTTGAGCTTGCATGAAATCCACAAACTTCCTGTAGAAATGGTCAATATATCAATCCTCTAGGGGGACTACATTCCCTTCTGGCTGTTCTTGAACGGCGAGTTCACCTTCTTCATCCTCCGAGTAAGTGAGGAATTGATATTATTGAATGTTAGTGACTTCCTCGACCTGTTCCTCCATTTCCCCTTCCAGGTATAGAGGATGTTGGATGTGATATTGTTGCTCTTTCCTTTCTCGCTTTGACCACTGTAGAGGGGGCTTCCGGTACTAGGGATTAAACCGATGGTTTGGAATAATTTGGTTAGGACATGGAGGGGAATTCTTGGCCTCTAATTCAATCTTCCCCAGCTTATTTTATAGGTTCTTGATCATATTACTCAGCTCTTCGATATTATACTCCTATGATTCTCTCTCTTGATTAGAGGTAGAAGAATTCTACCTATCCCTTCTTCAGGCCTCATGCTAAGTCCTGCCTTTGAATTTACCAGTAGAAGCAAAGTTTTCTGCTACCTCTAGTGCATCAGTCTGAATCTGATCCAAATATCTAGAATTTATTTTTCTTAGGGTGAACCCAAACTCTGGTTCAAAAGCTCCTACGAAAACTACCTTAGCAGTTACTTAGGGGGGCTTTATTTCAGCAAGAAGATTATTATAAAGCTTATTGAACCTCTTTATAAATTATGTTACATCCTCATTGTGTATCTCCTTGAGAGCATTGAACTATGTAAGAACATATCCAAGGTCCCTATTTTCTCGCCATTTTAGTGTGAATAAATTCTCCATTTCTTCCCAAGTGGTGAATGTGTGATCAAAAAGATATTTGAACCACTTTCGAGCCTCTCCATCCAAGGATTGGACGAAAAGCTTCAACACCACATCTAGGTTCTCTACATTTACATTCTCAGCAAAGGCGCATAAGTTTTCAATATGTATCTGCGCAAAAGTACTATCTTCCCCTGTGAACCGAGGTAGGAGTTTTAGATAATCTTGAGGCATGTCATTCAATACTGGATGTAGAGCCAATGGGTCATATTTGCTGAGGAGGAATCCAGGTAAAACCATGATGGGTGGTGGAGGTAAATTTTGAGGATGAATTGGCTATGGTATAACATGTGTGTGTTGAATAGAGGTTTCTATATGGGTCCTTAAAAAACTATGGAGTATTGAAATTCTTTAATTTCTTCAGCCTCAAGAGTACGGTGCAGGGACGCAAAGAAATATCAGCGGATTCTGCATTGTTTTTTATGATTGAACTAGCTAAAGCGAAGGATTCTAGAGAATGCTTAAGTGCGGGGGTTGTGGTGCCAAGACCATAGATGTCAGTTTTCTG
Organism: Pinus albicaulis; assembly: GCA_034641835.2. NCBI lineage: Eukaryota > Viridiplantae > Streptophyta > Pinopsida > Pinales > Pinaceae > Pinus > Pinus albicaulis. The sequence continues at coordinate 625,345,150 of CM076581.1, forward strand.
AGATGAGGAAGGTGAAGCTTCTAGAGTGAGTGACGGAAGGTCATCTTGGCTGGGTTGCTTCTCCTTCCAAACTCTCCTAAATATTATCTTTTCAGGATTAGACACAAAAGGGGTTTTCTACTAGAAAGTATTTGATCGATAATCAGGCCTTTTATAAGCCATGATTATGACTGATTTGAACTTTAATAATAGTGGAGTCGCCAAGGTGAGGGATATGCAACTCTCAACCCTTCGTACTCACATGATTGAAGGGTGAAGATAATGTTGTATCCTAGGGAAAAGGTTTTCTATTTCATTTCCCTGGCAACGGCGCCAAAATTACTGATGTACTAAGAGAAATAAAACAGGAATGGGGAGAAATTGAGATTTCACCAGAAAAATCATCAGAATTAAATCGAAAACCGAGAGGACATGGTTTCCCATGGAGGCCAATAATAGGAGCCTTCAAAACAATATGGCGAGGAGTATATTTTTGTGGGGAGGCATGGCTGTCATCATACGATTCCACCTGCCACTTGAAATTTTCCACTCCCTCAGTCTTATGATATCCACTTAATCCTTTGTGAAGTGGAAGTTGTACTACACGTGGCTGGATCTTCTGCGGAGATCTCCTTAGCAGACTGCATAAATCATAACTGCAATGTTCCGCCTCAAAATCCCATGTGTTGTTTTTGAATTGGAAAATGGGAACCAACTTTCGGAGAGGGGGGGTGATTGGAGATGAAGGAAAGGTGGAGGGTGATGAGGACAAGGAAATGGCATGGAGCAATGGAATTGGAATGACAGCGAAGGAATGGAGTATTCGCGGTGAGCAGAGTATTATGGTGGGGCGAAACCGTGTTGCAATCACAACTCTTTACCATGAAGCAGTAAATTTAAACTCTAAAATGAGTGAAGTGCGAAGCACCAGGAGGAAGAAGGTGATGTGGCAAATGTTGGAACCAGACCGCAACCCGCAGATGAAAAACTTAAGATTTAGCCATAAGCAGAGGTGGTAAATACTAAGAGAAGAAAATTGAAAAGTTTAGGGGAGAGGGTAAGTGACATGGAGGGAAGGTGGGACCCGACTGCATTGCAAGTTAAACAAAATAGGTTGTGGGTGTTTCAAAAGGTAAGTTAAAAACTTGTGCGATGCGAAATCGCACATCAACGATCATGGGTTTTAACATTTGGTAGAATGGAATAAGTTGTAATTTTGTGAAATGCAATGAACTATGGGGGAAGGGTGACGTGGAATAGAGGTGGGACCACACCTGCAAGTCGCAGATCACAAGTTTTATAATGCACACAGTGGGGGTTAAATGTTATTTTTTGTGAAGTGTGATATGCAGGAATTTAGACGTCGGGAAGTGTGAAAAGGAGAAAAGGTAAGGGAATGGAAGAAACAAAGGATTGCGTGCAATTTAGTAATGCGGTAAGGTTGGATGGGTCCCACCAAATCTCATTAGCTAACAAACAAGTTTTGGCTATGTCTTAAGAGGTAAAAGCTAAAACTTGCGGGGAGTGATGTGTGATTTGATCTCTGTCGTCCATCTCTTTGCTTCAGATCTGCGCTTTTGATCTTGAGCTCATATTTTCCCCTTTGTGCCTCCTCCAAACCCTGAAAATATGTCATTTCTCTGCTTTTGTTTGATTTAAAAGTAAAGGGTGCAGGTTTCGGCTCTTGATCTGTTCTCTTGGATTACAGGGTGTTCTTATAGCCGATGCTTAAATAGCTTGGCCTTCCTCTTAAACCTCTGTGCCTCTACCCTGTGATTTCCTTATGGGGACTGGATCTCCATGTTATGTGTGGTCACAGGCCAACACAATATTTCTGATGATGGATTCGTACTCCTCAACCATGGAATCAACCCACACTAGTTGCTTCATTGATTCTCCAAAAGAGGATGGTTCTATCTCAATACCTTCACTCATAAGAGCCATTTACCCATTGTACCACTCTAGGGACCTTCTCTTCCTGTGTTGTGATGTGTTACTCCGACATTATCTCTCGCATCCAACAATAATATGTCAGCATCTGGTGTGCTCCCTTCCATCTATGGTATATGGATCTGCATGAGTGGTTTTTACCGCTCTTTGTTCCTCTGCTTATGGCTACTCCACATCCTAAGGTTCATCCTTTGGAGCCAAGAGCTCCTCAAATACATTCAACTCGAGCTCCCTCTCAAGGGACAATCGCATGTATTTTTCTTCGTCAAATTTCACATCTCTTTTGACCACTTTCATCATGTGTGCTATCAAGTACACCCGATAGTTGTGAGGTGTATCAGTATACCCAAAAAATATCCCCAACTCTGTTGTTGGCTCTAGATTCTTCCTAGCATATTTGGTCACATGGAAATAAATAGATGAACCAAAAATTTTAAACTATGAAATGTCTGGTATCTTAACTGAAAAATAATCCTAGGGTGTACTCATCCCAATTATTTGATGAGGACTTATATTCTACACTAATATTTTTCTATTGCATGCTTCCACCCATAGATGAAATAATAGACCCTGATCATGCAACATAGCTTCTGCTACTCCCACAATAGTTTTGTTCTTTCTTTCTACAACCCCATTCTACTATGGGTTATGAGATGCAATCAATTCTCTTTGAATTCCTTCTGAGTCACAAACGTTATTGAATTCGTTAGAGATGTATTTTCCACCATTGTCTCTCCTCATATCGTTCACCTTCTTCCCATGTATCTCTCTCGACCAGTGCCTTGAGCTCACAAAAATTGGAGAACATCTGATCTTTCTTTTGCATGAATAAAATCCAACACTTTCTTCAAAAATCAGCATGATCCACATAACAGTTCATAGTACATGTGCTTTTTTGTGGAAGCTATTGAGAAAGATCCACACATGTCTAAGTGAAATCTCTCAATGATCGCCTTGGCTCAGATTTCCTTATCGTGAAAGGTGGGTTTGGTATACTTCCCCAATTTTTACCCTTTTCATGTGTCTCTCTGCACAAGTGCACCATTTGGAAGTCCTGTAGAAATCTTTTTCATGATCCTCAAAGCTCTGTGGTGTAGATGGCCCAACCTCCTATGCCATAACTCACGATGTCTCGACTCTCCACCTTCTCTACTTTACTGCTCAATGTTGCTTAGTCATCTACATCAATTTTGTAGAGGTTCTTCACTCGAACCAAAATATTTTTCACTTATCCCATGGCTTTGTGATGAATGAACACCTTTCCTTCATTGAAGAGCACATCATAGTCGCGATCTTCCAACATAGAAAAAAAAAAAATTTATTTTTTAATCCAATAACATACATGAAATATTTTAATGTGAGTGGATTACCTAACTCCCTCTAAAAGTTAAATGTATCTACAATTGTAGCACTATACCTCTCATCATCACTGATCTTGACATGCATCTGGAGATCCTTCCCCTCCAAGATACTAAAGAATTCTTCGTTTCTAGTCATATGGAATGAAGCTCAACTATCCAAGTACCACATAGATCCCATCACCGATGATACCATGCATGTGATGAGGGTGAATACCAAATCGAATTGTAAATCCAATTCTTCACTTGCTTCTTCTCTTGAGGCCTTCTTCTTGTTCTTCTTTTTCCTACAATTTGTGGCATAGTTTCCATGCTCATGACATTTGAACATTTTACCCTTGACAAGCCTCAATTCTTGCCCGCCATACCAGTCTTGAATTTGGAATGGGACACCTTTCATTTTCCTTTAGTAACCTTGACATCCAATCCACAATTCTCCTCATCATTAGTCTTTGATGAGGATCCATCTCTAGTGCTCTGTCAAATTTCTTCTTGTGCCACATCGGACCATAGTTACTCCCATTCATCTCACTTCTCCCTCACATTAACAGAGTCCTGGTAGCTATTCCATCTCTTGGGAAGAACTAAAATAGCTAGGCTCACCAAATTATTTGAGGCAAAAATGATCCCAATTCTTCCAAGCTCATCTTCAAACTAAGTGAAGTTTGTCAATTATTTTTAAATCATGTCGCCCTTCTCCATTTTGATCTTCTTGTGCTTGTCTTTCAGCATCAAATTCCGCGGGTTGCTGCTATTCTGATACATATTTTTCAAGGCCTCCCGCATCAAATATGGAGTCTCAAGACAATATTATCTAGAACTCCCTCTAACAAGATCACTCTCACCTTTGCTACATTCTTCTTTCATGCATCAAGAAGTTAAGCATCTATTGCTGCGGGCTATAGGACATCAGTATCTATGAAATCCTTGAGTCTGTTTTCCTCAAGCACTACCTCCATCCTGTCCTTCCATGCAATATAATTTGAATTTCCCTCAAATGCATATTCAAGTCTCAAGCCATTGAAATAAATCTTGATCTGTTGTTCGATACTAAAGAATAAATTTGCAAATTCGAACCTGATCAAAACCAAACTCTATTCTTCTCTTGTTTTTGTGATTCCCCGCACTCTTATCCCATCTACAAATCTAAAAATGGGATTCAAACTGATCTTGTAATGTACCAAAAAAAGATACTGAATCCTTCTACAATTTGCGGAAACAAAACACGATCAGACAATCACATAACAAGTAAGAGAAAGAGACAATCAATCACACAACACAAGATGTATCTAAGGAAAGCACACTACTTAAAACCATGTTATCTGTATATTGTATAAATTCAAGGTCAGAAACAATACAATTATTTCTCACTCAACGAAATTCCTGCACTCTGCCTATTGTCCCACTCTAATCTAGGAAAAATCAGCCAATTACTTAGCCAAATCTAATCCTATGCTCAACCTTCCTTTCTTATGCATTACTTGAGGAATTAAATCCCTATTAAATAAGAAAATCCCTTGGTTTGATTTCACAATCCTTCCTAGGCCTCCATCTGACTCTATAACAAACATGTATAATTTTCTAATTATACAACTGATAGTTATTATCCCTTTAACATCAGTCTCAACTGGGCCTTACTTAGAACTTACACACAAAAAATATTTATATAGAATTATTAGTTAACTGATTGATCACAACTTATGAATTAAACATATTTAATTCACTGGACCTATCACTAGTTCATTACTCAGTTAGAACTACTTAAACTAATTTTAACTCAATTTCTTAAGTTAACGAATTACAACTTACAAATAATTGTAACTGGACCCACTTAAATCATGGGATAACTCTACATGCATCCTCTTAAACCCTCAACTCGAATTTACTAAGCTAACTCTGTCATTCTGACTTAGTTAACTAATACAAGCTGCCATGAGATGAAATTACAATATCTCTTCCAATTTAATTCAGTTAAAATTAAATCAGGAGACCCCTTGGGGTGATATTTCATCAAAACTATCATTTCTCTAAAAAAACCAAGATAAATGAGGTAGAGTATGCGGAAACATAAGAAATTGGAAACCACTGTGAAGGGTTTTAATGAAATAACATAGTTACCCTAAAATACCATAATCCCAAGTGAAGTCAACGTATATGAATTCACACTAGATAAAATAAGCTTTCCAAAATTGGTATGTACAAACCCGAGAGTGGGATAATAAGAAATTAAGAATAAGAAGGTCATGGTGGAAAAATTATTAACTGAATAGTGGAGCTAACTAATATTTACTTTCAATTTTGATAAACCTTTGAATGAAAATAATTTTCATTACATGATAAATGGAGAATTCCCACGGTGTTGGAATTATACTAGGGGAAACCTTAATATTTTCAGGGGGAAGGCTGGGAAAATAAAATTGTGGTAAACGTTATGGAAAATTTAATAAAAAATAATACAAACAAAAGGATAATTTCCTAGTAGAATATGCATCCCACATTACCTCACATTTATATACCTCGAGTGGAGAATTTAGTCTAGGGAAGGTATTTGGCCGTAAACGTAAAGAGAATTTTTTGTATATCACTACAAAACAAGATTATAATTTAGAGAATTCTAATCAAGACCATATGGAAAATAGAAAGCCATAATAAGAACCATATATAATACAAACCTAAGAGAAGGTAACTGAGAATGAGTGAAAAATCTACCTGTAAGTGAAACCCTTGTTCCAGATAATTCCAAATGATGCAACCTCACTTTTCTAGGTGGTTGGAAGTGAATAGACCTCTAACTCCTCACAATTGTGGATGAACAATATTCCCTTATAATGGTGCTCTACAATGAATTAAAGGAGGAACATAAGGGAATGCACCATGGAAAACTGAGGTTAGGATTAATGGAAATCCTGAGGACAACTACTACCTTTGGATGAAAATGAAGGTTTCCTCACCGTTTCTCAAACCTCTAGGTTTGGGGGGGGGGGGGGGGGGGGGGGTGGGGGAGTTCATGTGATAAATGTGACCATCATGTGATTTTCATGAACGAAACCATTAATGGGTTACCACCTGGATGGATCGTGTAAATTTCCAATGGGGTGCACGACACCATGTGGTTCAAGCCATCAAATAGGTAATCACACTAATGTGATGAAACACTTATGTTATTCGTCATTAATATAGGGAAGGAATTTAGCAAAACATTGTATACCCACTCATTCCATTCACTGTAATATGAAAACAAAACCTTACTATATGATGGATACCCGGAGTATGGCAGTGCTTGTATATGTAAATACATTTTAAATAAGCATAAAACATAAACCATAGCGGTCAGTGAGAAGAATGTATAATTCCATGAAATGACTTAGGTCCCTAGATCATAAAAAAAAAATTGGTCTTCATGTATGCACCCTATTAAAATTTTCACTTCTTTTTAAAAGATTTAATATAGAAGAAATAAGTAAGGATAGGGAACAGTCTGTAAAGTATTTATCATGCTATAAATAACATATGTGTATAAAAAAAATGGAAGAAGTTGGGTTTGTGAAATATTATAAATAAATAAATAAATGTATGGAAGGTTAAATGATATTAACAGGTATTTAAAAATATATTAATAACATTAAACATTTTACACAATGTAGTTTAGAAATAATATATTTCACTGTTCATGTTAAGTAAAATATTTCAATATCAACTATGTATTATTATATATAAACTCCAAGATATATATTATAAACACTCGAATAAAAAAACTTGACCATATTTGGCCATGATTGATTTTCATATTGATACAATCTTTGTCACAATGTGACATTTCACCATGCTCAACCATCGTCAAATGGATTAATATTATAAACTAAATGTAAACCTTGACATAAATGTTATAAAACCTAAGACAAACATGGTTGACCATGGTTTTCCATGGTTGATTTTCATATTGAGACAATGCTTGTCACAATGTCACATTGGACCATATTTTACCATGCTATATCATGATCCATTTTCATATTGATACAATCATTGTTACAATGCAATGTTGGACCATCGTTGATTTCCATATTGAGACAATATTTCACACACTATGACATTGAACCATGGCTGACCACAATTGACCTTGGTTGGCCATGATTGATTAGATAAAGCATGGTTCACTATTGTTGACAATATTTGACCATGTTAACCATGGTTTCCCTTGGTTGACCATTATTAATCATGGTTGACAGTGATTGCATATAATAAACCCAAGGAATTAATACCAAAAACCCAAGTGCTTATAAACCTAAGGGGAAAATATTTAACCCAAGGGAACAATATTAAACCCAAAGACAAATGTTGTAAACCATCTAATAAGCATGCATAATGATGTCTATCCATGGCTGATTTCCATTTTGATAGAATATTTGTCACAATGCGACATTGGACCATGCATATAGTTTCAAAACATTTCTATGTATATATTATATAAAAAAATGGGAAAATTAATTTATCTCACTATTTTAAATTTTAGCCACTTTTCAAGTATATATTTTTGTTCAATTTTGTCTAAAAGTAAGAAAATATTTATTGGAACTGCAACAATCCAAGTCCCCATGGGGATTTTGAAGGAGTTAAATCCATTTATACATTTGAAAATTAAATTTAAAAAATGAAAGATTTCACATGATATATATATATATATATATATATATATATATATATATATATATATATATATATATATATATATATAGAGAGAGAGAGAGAGAGAGAGAGAGAGAGAGAGAGAGAGAGAGAGAGAGAGAGAGAGATTTCACATTATATAGCTCTGATCATTTAATCTACATGACAATAAAATTTATAATATTCATGCAAAATTGATATTTTTATTGTTGTTCTTGTTATTATTGTGTTTCACTTTATTTTTATATAAAATTAAAAAATACGTGAAATAAATCATTTCTATTTTATTTAGATATTATTGAAAAAAATATCTAGACACTTCAAAAAAAAGTCAGGTAATGAAAAACCACTCATGATCCATACACTATAATCCAAGTGGAAAGTAATGAAGAATTTGAGCTAAAAATTTTAATGACAAAGGAAATATCTCACTAAGAGTATTAAAATACAAATCCACAAAATTCATAGGTTTTGTCATTACACATAATTTACATAGCATAAATTTAGCACATGCCCAAAAAACTATATGTAGAGTTCAATATTGAATTTAGTGTGCAACCTACTTGTGAGAAATACAATATGTTAAATGTGGGTTTGCGTGATTACGTTGGCCTAGCTAATAATTTGGCAGAAATATGTGGATTTTAGAGGCATCGAGGTTGAATTTTAGCAATTTTGTTTGATTGCGCCGAGAGGCGCTCTACAGCCCCGTATATAGGGATGTGTAGATGTAATGTGTGTAATGTAAATGTCGGCCCAATATATAGAGATGTGTAGATGTAATGTTTGTAATGTAAACTTTTGATATGTCGGGCCCAATATATAGAGATGTGTAGATGTAATGTGTGTAATGTAAACTTTTAATATGTCGGGCCCAATATATAGAGACGTGTAGATGTAATGTGTGTAATGTAAACTTTTAATATGTCAGAGTGTATAGAGATGTGTAGATGTCATGTGAGTAATGTAAAATTTTGATATATTTACCACTTTAATACCATGGGCCAAATACCATATTTATAAAAGAGGTATGGTAAATAAATAAAATATAAATAAACCATATATATGGTAAATAAATAAAAAGTCTTTTTATATTTACTCCATAATCCTATTTATATTTATGAACATCAAAAAGTGGTTTTATTTAGGTGAATCCTGAGCTAAATACCATGGGCCAAATTATTATTAATACATGCCAAAAAAACATTATTAACCCTAATATTAATATTAATATTATTATTAATTCTAATATTCACATTATTATATTATAATATTAATGTTATTAAATTTAATTAATGTAAACTTTTGATATGTCCGAGTGTATAGAAATGTACCACTTTAATACCATGGGCTGAATACCATGGGCCAAATTATTATTAATACTGTGCCAAAAAAACATTATTGACCCTAATATTATTATTAATTCTAATATTCACATTATTATATTATAATATTAATATTATTTAATTTTATAAATTTGGATCACGTAGGTGGGTATTTGAGTACAATAAACATATAAACGTAAATGTTAAAATAATGTTTAATATTTAACATTTAAAATTTAATCTAATGTCAGCCCTAATGAAAAATCACTTCTCTCCATACATATATAAATTTAACACAAAGTCTCCAATTTTATTTTTGAGGAAGCATCTGTGTGATTTTGCAAACAATGAAATAATATTTGTGAGAAAGGATTTTGGGAGTTGTTCAAAAGTGGTAGTAATAATATTTGTGGGAAAGGATTTCACCATCAATGAACTTATTTCGATTGATTTGGAAAATAATATTTGCGGGAAGAGGAGCTGCAATTGATTTTCAGGTTTCATTTCTATTGCTCCTGCATAGGTATGGTAAATAAATAAAACGTCTTTTTATATTTACTCCATAATCCTATTTATATTTAGGAACACTCAAAAAGTGGTTTTATTTAGGTCAATCCTTAGCTAAATACCATGGGCCAAATTAAAGTACACTACATGCATTGCCTATCTCAGGTAACAATAAACATGTCAACATAAATGTAAAAATAATGTTTAATATTTAACATTTAAAATTTAATCTAATTAATCTAATGTGGGCCCTAATGAAAAATCACTTCTCTCCCTACATATATAAATTTAACACAGTGGGCCAAATACCATATTTTTCTATATCTCTTGCATTTTATATTGGAGGGAAAAGAGAGAGAGGGAGAGAGAAGAGAGATGGGGGAAGAGAGAGGGAGGCAAGAGAGGAAGGGAAAGAAAGGAAGGAAGAGAGAGAGGAGGAGAGAGGGAGGGAGATAGGAGAAGAGAGGGAGGGATATAGAGATGGAGTTGGAGGGTGAGAGAGGGAGGGAAGAAGAAATACATAGAGAGAGTGAGAAGTGGAGAGAGAGAGGGAGTGACAAGGGATAAATAGAGGAGTATGTGTATGTTTGGGGGTGAGATAAAGAGAAAAATAAGGAGAGATGTAGGGAATGGGGGGAGAAGGAGAGAGGCAGGGATATAGTAACATAGTTGGAGGGTGAAGAGAGGGAGAGAGAGGGAGATATAGAGAGAGATAGATGTGGGAGAGAAAGGGATAGAGGGGAAGGAAGAGAGAGAGCATGTGAGAGAGTGGAGAGAGGGAGGGAAAGAGAGATGGAGTTGGAGGGGGGAGAGAGGGAAGATGATTTCTTGCACTCGATGCATTTATTTTAGTGTGGATGGTGATTTCTAATCCTATTTTTCTTGCACTATATGCATTGATTTTAGTGTAGATGCTGAGAGAGAGAGAGAGAGTGTGTGTGTGTGTGTGTGTTGGGGGAGGAAAGAGGATGGGAAGGCAGAGAGAGAGAGAGAGATAATTGGATTGCAAAGAGATAGAGAGAGGAAAATATAGAAGAAGGTAGGAGAGGAAGGAGAAGAGAGAGGACATGAGAGAGAGGAAGATAGTTATGGGGGAAGAGAGAATATTGGAGGGCAAAGAAAGAGAGAGAGAGAGAGAGGAGCAGAGAGGGAGGGAGATAGAAGGAGAGATGGAAGGATGGAGAGATGGAGTTGGAATGGGAGAGAGGGAGGGAAGAAGGAATACATAGAGAGTGAGAGGTGGAGAGAGAGAGATGAAGTGACAAGGGCGATATGGAGAGAGTGTGTATATGTTTTGGGGTGAGATAAAGAGATAAAGAAGGAGATATGGAGAGAAGGAGAGAGGGAGGGATATAGTAACAAAGTTGGAGGGTGAAGAGAGAGGGAGATATATATGTGGGAAATAAATGGAGAGAGAGGAAGGAAGAGGGAGGATGTGAGAGAGTGGAGAGATGGAGAGAAAGAGAGATGTAGTTTGAGGGGGGAGATAGGGAAGTAGATGGTGATTTATAATCCTATTTGATTGCTTGCACTAGCTGCATTGATTTCAGTGTCGATGTTGATTTCAGTGTAGAAGAGAAGAGATGGAGGGAAAGAGAGATGTAGTTGGAGGGGGGAGAGAGGGAAGATTATTTCTTGCACTCGATGCATTGATTTCAGTGTGGATGGTGATTTTAGTGTAGATGTTGAGAGAGAGAGAGAGTAACATAGTTGGAGGGTGAAGAGAGAGGGAAGTATATATGTGGGAAAGAAATGGAGAGAGAGGAAGGAAGAGGGAGGATGTGAGAGAGTGGAGATATGGAGGGAAAGAGAGATGTAGTTCGAGGGGGGAGATAGGGAAGTAGATGGTGATTTATAATCCTATTTGATTGCTTGCACTTGATGCATTGATATCAATCTAAATGTTGGTTTCTAATCTTATTTTATTACATGCACTAGATCCATTGATTTTAATATAGATGTTGATTTCTAATCCTATTTGATTACCTACATTAGATGCATTGATCTCAGTGTAGATGTTGTTTTGTAATCTTATTTGATTGTTTTCATTAGGTGCATTGATTTCAATGTAGACGTTGATTTCTCATTTGATGTAATTGGATGTACATTGATGGTACATTAATTTTAAAGTGATTCGATTAAGATTGTGCATTGATTTCAGTGTAAGCACACAAAATTATTAACAATGTACATTAATATGGTGATTTATAATCCTATTTGATTTATTGCACTAGATGCATTGATATCAGTGTAGATGTTTGTTTCTAATCTTATTTTCTTACTTGCACTAGATGCATTGATTTCAGTGTAAATACAGATAATAACAAACTTTGGATCCAGAGTAATGTATTTACATAGGGAGTGAGAAGTGGAGAGAGAGAGGGAGTGACAAGGGAGAAATAGAGGAGTATGTGTATGTTTGGGGGTGAGATAAAGAGAAAAATAAGGAGAGATGGAGGGAATGGGGGGAGAATGAGAGAGGGAGGGATATAGTAACATAGTTGGAAGGTGAAGAGAGGGAGAGAGAGGGAGATATAGAGAGAGATAGATGTGGGAGAGAAAGGGATAGAGGGGAATGAAGAGAGAGAGGATGTGAGAGAGTGGAGAGAGGTAGGGAAAGAGAGATGGAGTTGGAGGGGGGAGAGAGGGAAGATGATTTCTTGCACTCGATGCATTGATTTCAGTGTGGATGGTGATTTCTAATCCTATTTTTCTTGCACTATATGCATTGATTTTAGTGTAGATGTTGAGAGAGAGAGAGAGTGTGTGTGTGTGTTGGGAGAGGAAAGAGGATTGGAAGGCAAAGAGAGAGAGAGAGCGATAGAGAGAGAGATAGAGAGAGAGGGTGAGAGAGAGAGAGAGAGAGAGAGAGATAATTGGATTGCAAAGAGAGAGAGAGATGAAAAGATAGAGGAAGGTAGGAGAGGAAGGACAAGAGAGAGGAAGAGAGTTATGGGGGAAGAGAGAAAATTGGAGGGCAAAGAAAGAGAGAGAGAGAGAGAGGGGAGAGAGAGGAAGGACGAGAGAGAGGAAGAGAGAGGGAGGGAGATAGAAGGAGAGATGGAAGGACGGAGAGATGGAGTTGGAGGGGGAGAGAGGGAGGGAAGAAGGGCGATATGGAGAGAGGGAGGGAAGAAGGGTGATATAGAGATGAAGTGACAAGGGCGATATGGAGAGAGTTTGTATATGTTTTGGGGTGAGATAAAGAGATAAAGAAGGAGATATGGAGAGAAGGAGAGAGGGAGGGATATAGTAACATAGTTGGAGGGTGAAGAGAGAGGGAGATATATATGTGGGAAAGAAATGGAGAGAGATGAAGGAAGAGGGAGGATCTGAGAAAGTGGAGAGATGGAGGGAAAGAGAGATGTAGTTTGAGGGGGGAGATAGGGAAGTAGATGGTGATTTATAATCCTATTTGATTGCTTGCACTAGATGCATTAATTTCAGTGTAGATGTTTATTTCAGTGTAGAGGAGGAGAGATGGAGGGAAAGAGAGATGTATTTGGAGGGGGGAGAGAGGGAAGATGATTTCTTGCACTCGATTCATTGATTTCAGTGTGGATGGTGATTTCTAATCCTATTTTTCTTGCACTATATGCATTGATTTTAGTGTAGATGTTGAGCGAGAGAGAGAGAGACTGACATGGTTGGAGGGTGAAGAGAGAGGGAGATATATATATGGGAAAGAAATGGAGAGAGAGGAAGGAAGAGGGAGGATGTGAGAGAGTGGAGAGATGAAGGGAAAGAGAGATGTAGTTTGAGGGGGGAGATAGGGAAGTAGATGGTGATTTATAATCCTATTTTATTGCTTGCACTAGATGCATTGATATCAGTGTAGATGTTGGTTTCTAATATTATTTTATTACTTGCACTAGATCCATTGATTTCAATATAGATGTTGATTTCTAATCTTATTTGATTACCTGCATTAGATGCATTGATCGCAGTGTAGATGTTGTTTTGTAATCTTATTTGATTGTTTGCATTAGGTGCATTTGTTTTAGTGTAGATGTTGATTTCTCATTTGATGTAATTGGATGTACATTGATGGTACATTAATTTTAAAGTGATTGGATTAATATTGTGCATTGATTTTAGTGTAAGCACACTAAATTATTAACAATGTACATTAATATTTGTGTTATAGTAAATCAACCTATTAATATTGAAGAGCAAGAGAGACAATGTATGATGTTTAGTACAATATTTCAAGCTAAATATTTAAATGGTTTATTATTTCAATTGTCTTTTTCATATAATCAATATGAAAAGATGACAAAAATAACAAGGGTGACAATAAGAATAGTAAAAGAAAATAATTTGAGATTGATCACAATGAAGACTATTTGTAATTGACTACATTCTTATTATTTTTATTTTCTATCATTCAACACTATTACATTGTCACTTTGCATTCAAAAAAATTATTTCGTCATTAAATTTATTAACAATATTTATCAAAACTGAGGTAACTAAGAAAATTTTAAAATTAAAATGACCAGATAAATATCAGACATATTTAGCATATGTAAAATTATTATATTTATATTATCTGTGTTTGCATATTATTGATAAAATTAATCATATTTTCGATAGATTTTCCTTGGCCGCACACGACTGAAACCAGCCTAGATCCATCTTAACTCTGGATCTATCAAGCGCCGAGAGGGATCAAATCTCTCGAGGTGCAAACCTTTCCTCAAGTTTTGCACTCAAAAAAGAGGTTTGCACCTCAAGAGATTTGATCCCTCTCGGCGCTTGATAGATCCAGAGTTAAGATGGATCTTTATTTAGCTTAGACATTAGATTGTAGTTTAAATTATTCCTATTATACATTGTTTATGCACTACTCTATCTAAATGACACAAACAATTTTATTATAGGAAAACATATATTAAGATATACACATTTGAATATCATACAAATTATAAAAAAAATTATTATATAGAACATACTTGAAAGTACGGTTGAAAATATTAAAATAGATGATAGATTAAACCAAAATTAAATGTGTGTATGATAACAAAGTTTAAAAAAGAAAAAGTTGAAAGTGATTTAAGTCAAAGACGCTGGTTACTAGTTAACCTAAAACCCTAATCTATCAATACAAATGGATTATTGACCTACCGAATCTTAACCTTGATTTAGAGACGATGTATTTAAAATGTGTATTAATAACACCTTAAATATGAAATTTACAAACAAAAAACTTTAATTTTTTTAAAGATAAGTACTTAATTCGACTAGACAAAATCCTAGCATCAATAGAAATTAGAACCCCACTCCTCTAACTTACTATAATAATTTAGTTGAATGATGTTTTTTCGTCAAATTTGGTAGCCACTGTTATAAACAAAGAATCGTTTTTATGGTTAACCTAGCATTATAGAAAATAAAATATCCCCCATTTTGTATTCAATTGTGGATAAAAAAAGGGACCCTTCAAACTTTTATTTTATACCTTTCTCTCTTTAATTAAAATTTTAACCCCTTTTGAAAAACCCTAAAGGAAACGAAGAAATATCCCTTAGCTTTCATCATAAAGAATTAGAAAATAAAAATTACTATTATTTCAATTAAAATTTTATAATATTTTTTATTTATTTTTACAGGCTTAAAAAGAATATAATATATTTATTAAATTATATAATATTTCATTAGTTCTAGTTTGTAATACCTTTTTGTAATGTCTGAACCCTTTTAAATAAAAAAATAACCATTTATGATATGAAATTTTGCATATATATATATATATATATATATATATATATATATATATATAAAAGGGGCGAAGTTTCATATTGTCCCAAAAAATAAAACCATAGGTGCGTTTTCACTCCCCCTTCTCTCCTCGTTTTGAAAACGATACACTGGTCCTGCATCTGATCCTAGTCATACATCATTATCATAAGGGTTTTAATTCAAATAGGTGGATGGAGAGTCCCTCCCTCCATTAAAATTCGACGAGAAAGGGGGCCTCGCACTCCATTTATTTGGGCATTAGCTGGACACGACCATTATAAGCCATTACTTACTCTGCTTTATTATCATGAGTCAAGTTTCTTACAATGCCTATCAAACACTCTAACTCACCCAAAAATAAATTGTTGTTTTTGAAATTTATCGAAACCTAGGTATTATTTTTCAGTCATCACTTGAGAACACAGAGAAAATAGAATTTGTTCCTTATGTCTATAGAATTGTCATTCTAGCTATGGAGGCATGCAAGTAGTCATTGATAAAAATGGCAGAGTCAAATTAATGAAAGAATTACTGGTTAGCTTTACTCCGAGAGACTACAAGAGGAGGTATTGCATTCGCAAGTCACTCTTCATTCTCATTACATATCAAACAATATATATCTTACATGCAAATAGGGAAGCTAGAACCAATACCTAAAAAATAGGGACAAACTCCTAATCTAGTATTCTGGTTAACCGACTCTCTCTAATTAATTTTCTCCATTATCTTCAACACTTCCCTTTAATAGAGGAATGGTTCACAAATATTCCTAACATTTCCCTAAACATTTCAAATTTAATGCTACCAAGAGGCTTAGTAAAAATGTCGGCAACATTATCACAAGTATTACAATATTAAACATGAATTTATTTTGACTAAAATTTATCCCTGACGAAGTGGAACTGTGTATCAACGTTCCTGGTTTTTTTATGTAACATCGGATTGTTTCAAATTTTGATGGAGCTCTAGTTATCACATCTGATAATTGTTGCATTTTTTTGTTCTTCTCCTACATCTTGGATGAGTCACTTCAGCGATACTACCTTAGAATTCGCTGCACATATCGCTTGGTACTTAGCTTCTGATCAAGACAAGGAAACCGTGTTCTTCGTTTTACTGCTCCATAGAATTACCCAAAACCAATTCTAAATGAATAGCCTGTTATGGATCTCATGTCATCTACGTTTCCAACCCAATCGGAGTCTGAAAAACCTGTCAATTTAACATCACAAGAATTATTATATACAATGACATAGTCTAAGGTTCCTTGTAGATACCTTAAGATGCCTTTTGTTGCAATCCGATGGCTCTCAAGTGGCTTGGTCATAAATTTCCTCAATGCACTCACTGCATTAGCCAAATATGGTATAGTAGTGGTTAAGTAGATTAAAATCCCAACCAACTTCCTATACAATGTTTCATATGCCTCCTTTGAATGATCATCACTCTAAATTTTGGTATTCTATTGTAGTGGGACTAATGCAATCTTACACAGATCCATATTAAACTTTTTTAGAAGACTCCTAACATAATTACTCCGTGCTAGAAACTTTTGTCCTCAATCTCTCCAGATCTCTATACCCAAATAGAAGCGAAGCTCACCGAGGTATTTCATCTCAAACATTTGTTACATATACACTTTGATTTATTCAATTATTTTATGTGCATTTCCCGTAATGATGAGATCATCTACATATAAAGAAATCAAAATAATTCGCCCCTTTTCATCAGACACGGTATAGATATTGGGGTCATTTTTGCTTCTATTATAACTGTGTTGCAAGAAGAATGAATCAATTTTATCGTAACATTATTCGGGAGCCTATTTTAGTTCATATAAATCTTTCTTTAATCTACAAACTAAATGTTATTTTACCTGTTTAAAAAATCCCTCAGGTTGCTCTAAATAAAATTCCTCTTTCAACTCCCAATTTAAGAAAGTAGATTTAATATCTAGCTGGTGCATCATCCAGTGATGTTTAGTAGCTAAGGAAATTAATATTCTAGTTGTATTAAGTTTAGCTATAGGGGTGAAGGTTTCCTCATAGTCTATACCTTCTTTCTACGAATACCCCTTTGCAACTAGCCTAGCTTTGTATTTATCTATGCTCCCATATGCTTTAAATTTGGGCTTGTATATCCATTTTCAACCTATTGTTTGTTTTCCCTCAGGTAACTCAACTAACTCCCAAGTTATGCTTCTAATAATTGGTTCATGTTCCTCTTCCATGGCTTCCCTCCGTTCATTATATTGATTGGCTTCTTTATAACTAGAGGGTTCAATAACATTTAACATGTTATTTATAAAAGAATTCTCCCTATATATTGCTGGAAGTTGTGTTTGCCTAACTGATCTCCTAGGTGTTGGAGTGGCATCCAACCTCTTCTGATTAACCTTTGATGAACTTGTTTCAACAATTTCATTTGTAACTTCTGCTTCCTCCTTTTTCTGTTGTTGTTGTTATTGCTCATGTCTTTATGTTGTTTCACCATCCCCTTATTCCACCATTAAATGAATTTCCCATTCATCATTTTTGTTTACATTTTTCCCATCATGAACCTATTCATGAAACACTACATCTCTACTCGCAAAAATTTATGATTAGAGGGATCAAACAATTTGTAAGCTTTAAATTCTGTACAATATCCAACAAAAGTGCATTGATGACCTTTCAATCCAATTTCTTTCTATCATTCTTTGGTACATGGGCAAAGGCTTTGGATCAAAAATTTATTAAATTATTAACTACAGGTTTAAATCCTAATAAAGTTTCAAAGAATTTTTAAATTCAAGACTCTTTGTAGGACTCCTATTTTTCAAATACACTACAGTATTTACCGCTTCAACCCAAAATCCGTTAGAAATATTCTTACCTTTCAGCATACTTCGATAACAATCCACAAGGTTTTTTTTTATCCTCTCTACAACCCTATTTTTTTTAGGAGTGTGGGGTACCGTAAACAACTGCAATATTCCATGGTCTTTCCAATATTTGTTGAAATCAACCTTCATGTACTTTCCCACTTGATTCGAGTGGATAATCTTGATGAATTTACCTGTTTGCTTCTCAATCATGCTTCTGAAATGCTTGAAATATTCAAAAGTATGACTCTTTTTGCTGATAAAATATACCACATGAATCTAGTACATTCAACATTCAACAATAAGAAATAATATGCACCTCCCAATGATCTTGACTGCATTGGCCCACATAAATCAGTGTGGACTAACTCTAGTATATCTCTCTATTTTCTATTAACATTAATAGGAAACTCATATTTGTGCATCTTCCCAAGAGAACATGCTTCACAATCAACATGAATATGATTTAAATCAATAATACCACTGACCATAGTAACAAAAAATCATTGAAATTAATATGGCCAAATCTCTGATGCCATAAGTTTTTTGTTGTCATACCTGATCATGTCAACTCTTGATTTGGCACACTTCTCACATTCATATTGTAAATACAACCCACACGAATCCCTATTGAAATGGTCTTCATATAATATAGCAAATCCTTAACAACATAATATGATTTATAAAATTCTACCTTAAGGTTATGATCTGTTATCGTTGAAACATAAATTAGATTCTTATTAATTCCAGGTACATACATAACATTTTGAATGTGCCTAATATTTCCATCAAGAATAATTACAAGAAAATTACCATGTCCTTTGATTGGGTACCCCCTGTCGTCACCAAGGTAGATTTATGCTCCAGTGTTGGTTCCTTTGAAGTCTTCAATCCATTGTCTGTTACCTGTCATGTGGGTGGACACTCTTGAATCCACATAACACGTATCAGCTTCATCCTTCTCATCAAAGCTAGCCATAAACAGTTTGATATCCTGGTTATGGTCATCATCTACGAAGTGTTATACATGTCTCTTGTATCTTTGCTGCCCTTCATCAAATTTATTCTTTCGACAATGTTTAGCCATATGGCCAATTTTTACACAAAAGAAACATTTTAATGGTGAATCATTCCTATTTGGTGACATACCTTGAGATGGATTCAACCTTTTCTGTGTTGTACCTCCACCTCTATGACCGCCATTTTCTTTCCCCTTGAAAGGCTTCTTTTTCGCCATTAAAGATAGATCTGAATTTTTGGGTTTTGGTGTCATCTGCCTTTCCTCCTCTTGCATGAGAATCCCTATCAATTCTTCGAATTTGGGGGATTTATCTCTCGCATTCAAGCCTGTTATAAACATCTGGTAGTTTCTAGTCATACCATTCATAGTAATTATTAGCGTATGAGTATTAATTAAAACCTCTCCAATATCGCCAATCTTGTCTTTCAGGACCTTGATGCGTGAGATGAATGCAACTACTGTTTCACTCTCCTGCATTTTGATGGAGAGAATATTTGTTTTCAGAAACATTAGGTGAAATGTATTTCTAATTTCGTACATATCTCTGAGAGTTTTCTATATTTCGTTCTCCGACTTGTAATCTCTGATGTGAGTGATGATGGAGTCTTTGAATTCCATATTCAACATCATTTTCACCTTGTTCCCCCTCTTCTCCCACTCCTGTAATGTTGCAGTTTTTACGCCTACTGCAATTGTAGGTTTCACCTCATCTCCATTCACAATCCCCCATGCACTATTCCCTTTTAGAATAGTCTATAACTTGAATTTCCAATTAGAATAATTGTAACCGTCTAGTTTTTCTCTCTCGTTCACATATACTTCCATTAGATTATTCATCTTATCACTTAAAAAAAGTGACCTCCAACAATTCACAGGAAACTAGATCTACAAACAGATCTACCCCATATCCAAAAAAAAAATAATGTCAAAAAACTGATCTACCTGATCTTTGACCACTTTGGAAGGCTGCTCTATGCACTACACCACGAGGTCATGGGCTCCTCTGTTATAGCCTCTTCTACTGTGATCTCACGGGCTCCTCTATCACAGATCACGATTACAGCGATCCTCACACTTTAATAGTGATATGCTACTGCCTCTGCTGCCACAACTCTCCGGATCCTCTAACACGATTTCACTGGATCTACAGGCACGATCTCTCTGGCTCAACATGTAGAATATCTCTGGCTTCAATTGACGATCTGCATCACGATCTCTCTGGCTCCATGATGCTCCACAGCATGGGCTCTCTAGCTCCTCCAATATGAGATCTATGGATCAACGGTGCTCCTCAGCCACTTTGATCTCAATGGTACTTCTCAGCATGAGCTCTCTAGCTCATTCAACACAAGCACTCCAGTTCCTTCAACATGGGCATACTAGTTATTCTTTCACGAGCACACTGGCTCAATCAACGCCCCAAAATCATCTAGATCTCATGCTGGTCGTGCTCGGCAGAATCCCCATAAGAAAAACACAACTCAACATTGTTTCTCCAAGCTTTTCCATGCTAATTTTAGAGATCAACGTTGTTGTCTGGCATGGGTCTGCACTGATCAGAGCATCTATTCTTCAAGCGAATGCACTGATCGATGTTTCTTCTAAGAAAAAAAAAACAACACCACTCAGCCCTACTCAAGCCACCCTCAGGTCATCGGGAGCTTCTCTTCTGCCGCCTGGATACTCACAGGGATCAAAGCACTCCAGCTTTGATTCAACCGTGAAGCTCTGATACCATGATAAAAATTACAGAGTCAAATTAATGAAAGTGTTATTGGTTGGCTCTACTCTAAGAGACTACACGAGGAGGGACTGGGTTTGCAAGTCGCTCTCGATTCTCATTATAGATCAAACAATATATAGCTTATATGCAAATAGGGAAGTTATAACGAATACCTAAGAAATAGGAACAAACTCCTAATCTAAGGTTTTGGTGAACCAACTCTCTCTAATTGAGTTTCTCCATTATCTTCAAAAACCATGGTTATTTTTTGGTTAATTTCGTCATCAAATATATTATCATTTTTGCAACATAATCATCATGACTAAGAATTCAAATATAAAT
Organism: Pinus albicaulis; assembly: GCA_034641835.2. Classification (NCBI taxonomy): domain Eukaryota; kingdom Viridiplantae; phylum Streptophyta; class Pinopsida; order Pinales; family Pinaceae; genus Pinus; species Pinus albicaulis. Next base: position 625,366,622 of record CM076581.1, read on the forward strand.
AAAACTTATAAAAAAATAATTCCTAATGCCCAAAATTATTCCAACGAAAGACATTAAAAAAACCAATACATATATTATACATTAGAACACAATAACAACAACAACAACAACAACAACAACAACAACAACAATGATAATAGTAATAATAATCCTTTATTTGCTCCATGTGATTTTGGCAGTACGAGAGTCTATGTCACCTGAGAAGATTGACCCATGGAATTCCTTAAAGCCCATCCACTCCAAAGTTCTAAAATATTTTTCTTTTAACATGGATCCCTCTCAAAACTATTGACATATTTCTCTTTCGTTACAATTCCCATTTCAAAAAAAATTCTCTTAGAAGTTTTAACGATACAATGCCTCTATATCTTATGAGATTTTATTTGTGACATAGCTCACTTTCCATATGATTTGTCGTCTCATTTTCTAGTCATCCAAAAAGTACTCTATCAGCCCCACATTCCACATCATCTCGGGTATACAATTTTTCAAATTACCAGAGATACTCCATTTGTTTCTTTCGCGATTGGCTTTTTTGAAAATGATGTCAGAAACCAAAATAATTGATGTGTCAATCGAGCTACTAGTCTACACATGACATATGTCCTCTTCACATGCTCTCCACTCCCCATTCCCAATTTGGTAGGCACATATTTTGATTTGAAATTGATGTTGTATCACTTTGATATGAATTAATTGCTCATGCATTAAAAAAAAATTGATGTTATTTCAAATAAATTAAGTCATATCCCTTCTATGAATTTGTATTACCTTATTTATATGTATAGCAAGCCAGTTCTATGATTCCTGCCAAGTCTTTGAGAAATATTAACTCCATAACCCCTATTATTTCATCTAATATGGGAAGACCTCGAAGAAAGTCATCTATAAAACAAACAAATGGACTATGGAATATGTTGAGGATAAAAATGTAAGATCCCAAACCTTAATAATTTAGCTAGATCTAGCACATTCTAGTGTTCTCAATAAAAGGTCATTTAGTAAAAACCATGAACATAGATGAGATCTGGAAATGCAGCCTTTTATTTATATTATTAACTGAAAACAAAGATACATGTCCACACAAAAAATATTTGAGCCTTTGCAGTGAATGCTCGGCTGCTCATTAAAACAAAAAACCAATACTGAAGAACAATCGTGGACCCTGGATGGATCCACCAGAAAAATTCACCACGGGGTTTTCGTCCCGAGATCACTGCTAGAACTGGCCAAGCCAAGTTCTCAACCCAAACACAATAAAATAGATAATACCAGAATGATCCTAAATTCTTAGCTTCTATCTCCTTTTATAGGCTTGATGGACCTTATTTTATTATTTTCCTCGGAAACGAACAACAAATACCATGGGCCGATACCATGGGAAAATACCATGGTAATACCATGGACCAGTTCCATCCACTTTGAACAGATCACGAAAATGAATATTACAAATCCTCTTTCCGAAAGATTGGTTGTCCTCAAGCAATCCACTTCTATCCAGAACATAAGCATTTGTACATTGATACCAAGATCCCATACAACTTGATGTATTGTTCCATCCCTCCATGTTGAATGGTCCTGAATGGATCGTTCGATACCTGGATCCCAAAAAATCCTTTGACCAGTCCTTCCCTCAATAGATTTACCTGGATCCCAAACAATCCTTTGGCCAATCCTACCCCCAATGGATTCTCCTAGATCCCAATGCCACCTAGATCCTGGGACCTATGGTTATGATACCATTTCAACCCTCCATCGCTGCCTGCACAAAATGGTCCAAGCTATAATTTTCCCTTGGCTATGGGTATCCTCCAAAGAATCAATCCATTAATAGAGTACCAACTCATAATCTCTCACCAATTCATACTTGGGAAAGAATGAATATCTGCAAATCTACTATGTTGATGTTGCTCGATGCTCGATTCATGTTGCTCTACTTGGTTACCCAACATGATGTATTTGGCGAACTCTACCCTGCTCTTCTCAATGTATAAAGGTGGGTTGTTGGTGTTGCAAGCCTTATCTATGTATTCCTGTAGAGCACTACTATGGAACTCCCAATTTTACTCCTCATGCGGCCTTGTAAGGGACTTGAGTTATTCCTCAATACTAGATAGCTTGGTCAATGGTTTGGCACATTTCCCTACGAGTTCCTCAATTTTTCTGTTCTCCTATAAGACAGTGTCTGTAGTTGTCTAGATTATTTTCTTCAACAGCATAAGATCTATCTTGAAATGCATTATCGTCTCCTGAAAGTCTTTCACTGGCAATTGTATTGTACTACGGAATGTCTCTATATTTGACTGCACCAGATGCCCCACAACCACTACTTCAACTTGAACCTTTGATTGGCGCTTTATAAATGACTCATCTTGCATACTATATTTTTCATGCTGCCTTGCATGAGCATGCTCATCATATCAATTTATTATGACTGGCTCCTCATTTGATTCTCCTTGAGTGTATTCTTCTTGGACCTCTTTACATGTGAGGATAAGTTGTCCATCCTCTTTGGTTGTCCAACATGGATGTACTGGTGGACTATTGTTTATACCTAATTGCACATGCTCTTTATGGATCTCCTTCAGTGTATTTATAGACTCAACTACAAAATCATCAAGAGGAACTACCTCCTTCCTTTCATCATGTACTTTGTCAAGCTGACTAATAAACTTGTCCTGCAAGTTTCTCTAAAGAGCATGGTGTCGCTTCTCACCATTGGTTCTTGACTACTCAGATCCTTCATAGGCCCTCTCTTGAAAACTGGTGAATCCATCTATGGATGAATTCACATGATCTAAATAGGTCTCTAATTTTTCCATCCTTGTCACCTCCTTAACATTTGGACATGAATGGTCTAGTGCCCAAAATCCATTGCATACAAAGCATAAGTCTTTCCTCCTTAGTTCATTCTTGCTGTCTCCAAAAATCTTTGTTAGTTCCTCCTTGGTTAAGTTCTTTCTAAGTAGTTTGATGCTCTGTTTGATCAACCCCTCAGTTAGTTCATAAGCAACAGGTGATACAATTAGCTCCTTCCTCCAAATGGCCAATAATTTGGATCTCAATTGTTTGCAGATGGCCCTATCTTCTCCTAATATAGGAGACATGATATTTTGCATATCTGTTTTGATGAAGTTTGGATGAGACGTTGTAATTCTGGTGCAGAAGTATTGGATCATCTGAAGGATTAAATCATCACACTCTAGATCTAGCATAAGCATACCAAATTTGAATTTCGCCATGCGTTCCAAAATTGTGCGTTTATGGAAAAAAGTAATAACGGTGGTGTTGTCCAACCCTTGGAGTGCTTCTACCATTACCTAAAAATTTCTCCTCATAATGTCATCATTGTAGGGTAGTAGCGGTGTTATTAAGGCTACAATTTTATTGAGACAAGAGGTGACTATGAGTCTAACCCTTTCACAAGAATGTTCCAATAATCTAGGTTGTATCAAATCAAGCATGGACGGCTTCAAGGCCCAACTTGACCCTTTCCATTTTGATTTCTATATCAAGCTTAGATCCATATCTAATGTGTCTAGTTGTAGGAGAAAATCTTTTGAGTTTGTGCCCTGCAATTTGGATCCAAGATCAAAGAGACACTTACTTTTTACATATTTCTTCCGGGTATCTTTTGAGTGCTAAAGGATAACATGGACCTTATGAGAGAAAATTCTGTTGTTCTGCTCTTGCTTCTTATTTTTATGTTGTTGCCATCTTTGATCCACAGAAGCATTGTAGCCCAGAGAATTGACTGATATATCATTATGTTGATTCTTGTGGCGTTTCCAAAAACAAAATGACAACATTATGACTTGGCGTCAATGGATCTCAATAATTAGCCAATGAGAAACCTGGGAATGATCCCTATCTAGCAATTAACTTTCCAACCTTTCAACAATGACCGTATTGGAAAGAAAGATATGAATCTTCGATACACATGAATAAATATCATGGGTACATTTATAATATTCCATACACATGAATAAATATCATGGGTACATTTATTCATAAGAGGCTATATACAAGCTATAATGTTGGATTAGCTTCTTCCCGGGTGGCCCATCAAAGTTGCAATAACATAATTGTGGTTCTACTATTATTAAATAATACTTCCATGATAATTCTCTTTATGACTCCCCAGAAAATTTCTACTCCTCGTCAAAGTGAGAGGATGGCAACCTAGGCCCCAATTTATTTTATATAATGAGAGATGGGCCTCCAACTCCACGTTCCCGTATGATCAACTCTACGTGGGATATACGGTCTTTCGACAACCTACTTATGCCAATAAACAGTCAGTCTTACCTGAAAATGTGACAGATCTCTCCCAATCCAGTAAACATGCAATTGGCTCGGTTTAGCAATGTGTTTAGTGTCCTTACAAGGGATTTACCTTGGCTAGTGTTGCAGAATATATGGGGCGACGAGAAATAATTAAATTTTTGTTCAACCCGTGCCTTTGGTGCATAACAACCTCACAAAATTCCTTGACTCATACAATGGTTATGTAGCCTCTACATAGAGAAAACGTCTTCCATTTCTCTTCTATGTGCAGGTCGAATGGTGTAACACCCATCCCTTCCACCACTCAAGTTCCTCACGGACTATGGGCTTTGATCACCACGCTATTTCTCAGTGGCCGAACTTCCTTTGTCCTGGCATGGCAGATCACAAACCCTCCTTGCCTAGTCAACCAGTGCAACATTAGCATGTATGCTCCTCCCTGGCTAATCACACTTCCCTTCCATTTCTGTAAAAAAAATCTAAGATGGTTCTACGCCTTGAAATCAGCATGAATTGTGAAAAATGGATGTAGTCTTCATAAATCGGCCTACTCCTTAAAAGAAATGTGGATGCCAATGAATGTCGATTAGGTCACCATAATAATTACACCCTTTTTATGAGATTTGAGAAAGTGGCTTCATCATTCACGTCCCCAATGTTCCCTTGTTCTGGTCGACTGACTCAACCTTTGACTCAAGATCTGGCATGAAAAATTGTATCAAAATTCTAGCTTTGACTTCACTCGGTCCTTAAGGAACACACTATGCTATCTCAATGGCTTTCGACATGCCTTTTTTCGACCCCTGCAATTCCTAGTGGCAGCGTGTAAGCCCACAACTGTGGAAATCACATGGACTTTGATCTTTGGAATTAGGGTTATGGAGGGTTATGGCTACCTGACTCAATGCATAAGAATATGGACTTGAAGCCTTTTCTTGCCTGTGCTGCTCCAAATATTGGCCTCGTCTGTTTAGTGAGATGGCACTGCTCCATTGCAGCTTTGACATTGTGGTGGCACATTGAACAGATCTACGCCCTTCGGGTATTGCGCAAATTCCACAGGAAGATACAGATCTATGCCCTCTGGTTTTGCGCAAATTCCACAGGAAGATCGCTCCTCAGTCATGCTTAATAACTTGCGATCCACATACCTGGTGGCACTATAGTGAGCTAACACTGGCCTTGTCCAATGCTGGTCGATATTTCCCCTCATTGTTGTTGTAGTCAATGGGAGATAGCCTGATCTCCTATCAAATAATGTGACTCGATTTCCCTTTAGAATGCGTCGCTCTAGCTCGAAAAGGGGAGGCCGCGATAGGAGATCATCACCTATGTGTGTGAGCTCTCAATTATATTCGACCCTTAATAAAAAAATACCCCAATCGAGCACAAACAGGGTTGCACGCTTCCTTTTTCTATTCTCATGTACCAATAATGAAAAATCCTCAATCGAAAACTAGCGTGAGCTCTCAGAAGATTCAAATTCTATTAGTGTCATCACATCAAATTAATTCCACAACTAAACAATCATGGCAGAATTATTCAAAATTCTTAAGCCATCTGTGGTGATAGAGTTTGCACATATCTAGTAGAAACTAGATCTGTGGCAGCTACACAAAGCTCATCCATGAACATCACTTCATAGATCTAAGGGCTAAACTTTTTTTGAATATCTAGATTTGGTCGTCTTAAACATGAATGGACAAATATGGTAAAGAAGACCCCGACCCAATATGAAAAACCTTTTAATAAATAATTTGGCAAAGGTAATGTTTTCCCTTCTTCTGCAACTCAGAAAAATTCTCTTTCAATCAACAAAATAAAATAAAACCAACTAGGGTGATGTCGAATACCACTAAAGATGGAGATGCCACCTAGAGTGAGAATAAATCTCACTGAATTTCCTTGCATGAAACCCTCAGGCTGGCAGGATGCACAACTCTGATACCACTGTAAGATCCCAAACCTTAATAATTTAGTCAGATCTAGCACATTCTAGTGTTCTCAATAAAATGTCATTCAGTAGAAACCATGAACATATATAGGATCTGGAAATGCAGCCTTTTATTTATATTATTAACTGAAAACAAAGATACATGCCCACACTAAAAACATCTGAGCCTGTGCATTGCATGCTCAGCTGCTCATTAAAACAGAAAACCGATACTGAAGCACAATTGTGGACCCTGGATGGATCCACTGGACTAATTCACCACGGGGTTTTCATCTTGGGATCAATGCTAGAACTGGCCAGGCCAAGTTCTCAACCCAAACATAATAAAATAGATAATATCAGAATGATCCGAAATGCCTAGCTTCTATCCCCTTTTATAGGCTTGATGGAACTTATTTTATTATTTTCCTCGGAAACCAACCAAAAATACCATGGGCCGATACCATGGGAAAATTCTATGGTAATACCATGGACCAATTCTATCCACTTTGACCAGATCAAGAAAAGGAATATTACAAAAAAACTAAATTCCTACTCATTTTCCAATAAAATTATATGAAAGTAAGCACATGCTTTGACATGGGAGAGAATTTACAGTCTTCTGGAGGGAGAATTGGCAGATGAAGAGGAAGAAGAAACAAGCATTACAGTTCCACATGAAGATCAAGGGGGGAGAAATAGTCGAAGAGCCCACACTAGTGGATACAAACACCTTTGAATTACATAAATTTGACGCCATAGCAAGAATCATGCCTTATATGGATATGATATGATGGGTTGTGGTCTACATTGAAAAAACCAAATGACACATTATTAGTCGGAGCATCATCATAGTCAGTTCTCTCTAGCCACCACAAATTTAGGGTATGTATAAACTATCAAATATCCAAATTAAATACAACCCTATTTTTGTTCATAGTTTTGTTAAAAAAGAATTCATATAGGCCGACAATTTTTTTTTATAGTTTGATAAAGGACTCGAGAAGAGACCCTAATAAACACAAGGAAGATTCTAATCACCAATATGCCATTGTGTCTCTAAATTATGTTTTCGATATGCTTGTTCCATGCTTTGTAGAATCTATGGATTAAAAAATGTCTTGCATTTTCCCTTAAACTTGGTTCTTCTCATCTGTAGAAGGCACAATTTTAAATTGGGCTAAAATTTTATTGAATAATAATATTCAGTATGTTCTAAATTTTTTGAAAGACCAAATCACTAGATGGGTGAATGCATGAAGATGAGTTTTGCTTTTGGGCTCAATGTGGCGATGAAATTTCAAGTTTTTCCTCTTTCATCAAATTGCAACCCTAAAAATTTATATAAGAACTATGAATTTTGGTTCAGAGTAAAAAAATAATATGTGGAGAATTATGTTCTTATTCGAATGAAGTTTTTGGCAAAAAAATATATTTTTGTATAATATCTCAATTTTCCATTAAATGCAATATATGTCCTTGCAATTTTTTGAAAAACTTAATAGGTATGTGTGTGTTCATGCAAGATAACTTAGTCTGAAATGTGTAATTTAAAAAAATATATATAGATAAAAGCATGATCTATAGGGAGAGAACTAATTTTTTCATATTATTTTTTTTTGTTAATGAAAAATTATACCTTTTTATTATTTTTCAAAGTTGGTGAAATAATATTTCAATTGCATTTTGAAGACACAATTGTTCAAGTTAAATTTTATTCAACTCTTTAACTAAATTGAAAAACCAAGAGTACCCTTTTTTAGAGGACTCATAAATTAATATAGTGGTATTTTTTGAAATTTTTTAGCTGTGCATATTTTATGTTATTGATTTTTTATTCATCCTCTTTGAAACTATTCAAAAAAGTTTCAAGCGTTATGTTTAAAAGAAATTAGACAAAAAATCATATGAATTCGAAAATGTCAAACTCATATGCCATTGGATAAAGGGTGCCTTCCCAAATCCAATATGATCAACTCTCCCACTTAAGGAAAAAATTTTCTTGGAGTCTGCTAGGGTAGAAAACGGTGTTTCAGAGAAATATGCAGAACAAGAGATAAAATTTTGTTTTTTATTCCCTCAAGAATTCAATTGAGCACTTAAATTACTCAATAGTTTCTTTAAAATTCAAATTTTAAATAGGTGGATTGAGGTTTTAAGAAACCTTAGATGGAGCCCTTGATGTGCTTAAACATAGGCTCAATCATAGCTATCTAAAAAGAAGAAAAAATGGAAGTCTCTTGATACTTGTCCTTAAGAAAATTACAAAATTTATTTATTGCACAAAATTATTTTTAATAAATATTCAAATATATTCCAAACTCTAATATATATATATATATATATATATATATATATATATATATATATATATATATATATATATATATATATATATATATATATATATATATTTCTATTAAATATTTTAACTTTGATTTTTCAATTTTGAAATTCTTAAAAATGATAATTTGTTTATTGTTTTGATTTTAAATATAACAAGTTTTTATACTTAATCATTTTATAATTTTTTATGTAGAAATTTTTAATAAAAATAATTCAAATTATAATAAATAAATAAATAAAATCAACAAGCTAAACTAAATTTCATAGTATTATTATTTTAAAAATAATTTCATATGCACACTAAAATCTAAATTTCTCAAATTAATATGAACAAAATAATGTTTTCTATTTTATGATTTCCTTATATTTTTATTATTTTAAAAATATATATTGTAAACCTAAGTGAGGAGTAAAAATTTCTATATATACTTTGCACTTGTGCAGATGAGAACACAGTTTAGTGCAATCACATTTTATATGTTGAAAGATATGTGTGTGTGTGTGTGCGATTTTAATAGATGTGATTATTACGGAGGGAATCATGTTTATTACCTCTTGAGTGAATTTTGTAAAATATACATTTCCAACAACGTCAAATTCACATTTTTGAGTTACACTTATTCATATAAAAAATTATAATGCTTATTAAAATAAAATTGATAATTTTTGTTATGTTTAATCAATTTATTATTTAAATTATATTTATAATAAAATTATTATTTAGATTATAAAATTGAGAATTCAAATTTAATTTACTAAATTATAAGTATAAGAATATTACAATTTCAATTGCAAGTACTATAGAATTCCTTTTCAAATTTATACACCAAAACCCTAGAAATGTAATGAGGAATCAACCCACACCATTGTTAATTACATATTCAAATGTAATTAGTAATCGATTTTTTTTTTTATAAATATCAAATACTTACGATTTTAAAGTTTCCATATCATTATTGATTATTACATACATTTTAAAATTTATAGCTTTAAGGAGCTTTAGGGCTCGGTTGAGCCTTAGAGCTATATCAAGATCCTAATGTTGGGTTACACAGGAGCTCAATCAACCGTTTTTTTAAACATTCGATCGAGCTATTTTTAAGCACCTCAATGCTTCAATAGCTCGATCTAGTGCTAAAACATTGCTCAATAGATCGCTTAAAATTCCTAGATTGAGCATCCTTTTTTTCATCAAAATGCATCTTCGTTTCACTAAAACGTATAACCCAGCTCCACGTTATCACCCACATATAACCTTCCTTTTTATATAGCTGCATATATAATGTATGTTATCTCTCTAAATACTCCCTTTTCAACAATGGGCTGGAAATGGAGACCTGTAAAGTTTCTTTATGAGCATTTCTACCAACTATGCCATAATGCCATCATTCCATTCTCTGAAATCTTGTTTAACAAGAAACCACCGAGAATGTCACAAACCATTATCGATTGTGTAGAAATAATTAGTGATTGGTATAGTGAGGAAAACTTCACTTACATATGCATAATAATGTGTCTTCGCCCACCTTGTGTTCTTCCCCTTTATATATTAGATAAGGTTGTATGTCAATAAATAAATTATCAGATAGTGCCCAACAACATTACTCTTGAGTTGAAAATGTCATAAAAAAGAGTATGTCCTGAATTCCCAGTTCATATTGGAATTTATTCTCTTGCAAATTTTAAACATGTTGAAAAGGAACTCATTCCTTTTAATTCTTTGAATTTATCCACCATTCCTTTGAAACTTCATGATTCGCATAAAGTGATTGAAAATTTTACTACTAGTGTTATTATTAAGAAATATTTTCATAAAATTTTGTGTAACATGATATATTTAAAGGAGCTTCTAGTTATCAAGAAGTATTGAGAAGGGCCAAGGAATTGTCTCCACATTATTTTTCATATTTTATTGTTTTTAGAGATAATTGAAGATTTTCATTACCACCAAGTATACAATAAATAATAGGAGAAAACGTTATGACAAAAGCCTCTAGTTTTTCAGCTAAAGGTGTCTTCCTTGAGAAATCAAAAGCACAATAAAGTTCTCCTAAAAACATGCCAACGCAAGGAACTGCATCATAGAAAAGCACCAAAAAAAAAAAAAAATCTTCACAAAAGAAATCACTTATAAAGTAAAGATTTTTTTTTTTTTTTTCATCTCTCTGATCAAGATCACGCTAAAGAAATAATTTTAGGCATTGAATTGATTAAGGATTCCCACATATTTGAAAAAATAACTTTAAAACATTTCAAACAAATAGGTAATGAAAAAAATAAAGCAAAGTTTCCTTGAAAGGATATTGAGATGCAATAGATGGATTCATCTCCAATGAAAACTTTAGACTTTACTCTATCATATCCTAATTTGATTGTTAAGATAGCTATTAGTGTATTTCTTGCTTATAAATATATTTTAGAGAATGTTTATGTATCTCAATTTGAGACACAAGAAATGCCTCCAATTGAAGTCTTCTATAGCCCTAAAAAAATGTAGTGAAAAAGAAGCCAAAAAGAAGAGAAAGATAATGGAAACAGAGGTCTTGTCGACAACTACTACTTCAACAACATCCTTAGAAGTAGTTTGGGAATGATCTTCTATGGAACCTGATGAAGAATTAGAAGAAGTGGCTCAATATTTAGGAGCTTATGCCAGTTCTAGCATGCACGATGCAAAAATGGTTAGGAAATCGATGAAAGAAAAGAAAAGAAAATCCATGAGCTACAATAGGATTGTGACCATAATAAACTTGAAATAAATTAAATTAAAGGTTTTTTAGAGCTTCAAATAGAATAAAAGGAAACTAATATAAATGATATATTTAAAGTATATTCTAGTTATCAAGAAGTGTTGAGAAGGGCCATGGAACTATCACCAAATTATTGTTCATATTTTATAGTTTTCGGAGATAATAAAATATTTTCATTACCCCGAAGTCTACAATAAATATCAGCAGAACAAGTTATGATAAAATCCTATGGCTCTTCACTTCAAGCCATCTTCCTTGAGAAATCAAAAGCACAATAAGCCTCTCCTAAAAACATGCCAACATAAGAAACTACATCATAGAAAAGCACAAAAAAAAATCATTTATAAAGAAAAACAAAGAAGATCCTTTTTATCTTCCTAAGAAAGATCATGCTAAATACATGATGTTGTAGAAGAATACAGGCACTAAAATGATTAATGATTCCAACATATTTGAAAGCATAAATTCAAAACCTGTCAAAGTGATATTTAATGAAGAACCTAAAGAAAATTTTATTGGAAAGGATACTAAGATGAAACATATGGAGTAATATCTAGTGAGCAATTTAGACACTACTCTCTCACAATGTAATTTGATTGTTAAGACACTTATCAATATATTTCCTACTTATGAGTAGATTTCATAGCATGCACATGTGTCTAATTTTGAGATATAAGAAATGGCTCAAGTTGAAGTCTTCTATAGCCCTAAAAACAATGTAGTGAAAAAAAAGAAAAAGAAAAAAAGAGAAAGACAATGGAAACACTGTCTACAACTACTACTTCAACAACATCCTTAGAAGTAGTTTGGGAAGGATCATCCATGGCACCTGCTGAAGAATTTAGAGAACTTGCTCAATATGGAGGAGCTTATGGAAGTGCTAGCATGCACCATGCAACAATGGTCATGCAATCGATGAGACAAAAAGAAGGGAAAATCCATGAGATACAACAAAATTGTGAACATACTAAAGTTGAAATATATCAAATTAGGAGTTGGTTAGAGCTTAAAATGGAACAAAAGGATACTTAGATAAATGATATGATATAACAAATAAAATTTTCTAAATCCAATGTAATTGATCTTGCCAAATTTAAGCATGATTCCCAAATACTCCATCGATAGGTATAGTATGTGAAACAACTATTTTGTAATAATTTGAACAAAATGCAAGTTACGCAGAAATAGATTTATGTTTTCATAAATGATTTCATTGATATGGATAAGCATGCTGATGAAACAAAGCGAAAGAATAATGGGCTCTTGAAATGGCAGGAAAATCCTAAGACACATTATCCTAATTTGGGTACAATAAGTAATGCACAAAAGTCTTAGTGTTGTTCACATCTGGAAAACTCAAATAAATTTTTTTAATTAATTGATAGAGAATTTAGAAAGCCTATGAATTTCCTTATTTAGTCGATTTCCTAGTGAGTTAAAGATACAAACTTACTAAAAATTTATACATAGGAAGCACTTCCTTACTAAAGAAAACTAAAATTAGCTTCTCAAACCAACAAAATAGAGTTTAGCACAAATATTCAACAACTGCTAGGGATAAATTTTGAAGAAATTTGGGAAATTTTAATTAAACCTTATGGTGAGTATCAAATAATTAAGGTAATTAATGAACAAACTACTCGATTCCTAACAGTTCTGGAAGATTTAGTGTTTAGCTATCAATTTAATATTCAGATTTAGTCTCCTTTCTACTAGTGAATCTTCTACAGATTTACCAACAATGGAAATTCTCAAATCATTATCCTTCAATAGCCACTTCAAGCAATTGAAATTTCATTTTAATTTTATAGTTGAAGCAACTTTGTAACATTCATCAACATTACCCATAAAAAATTTACAAACGTTAACACAAATTTCTATCCATTATCTTTTTCGATTTATTTCCACATTCATTATTAATTCACCATTCATACCGGGTGACGGTTTTCCAATTGTAGATTAATAATTAAACATTACATACACATGAATTTTCATTGGTTCCGCAATCGTTATGAAATAATATATATACAATGATTACATTACATATATTCCATGGACTATAATAATTCATTTTCGCTTTACAGAAACCTTAATTTTGAAATTTCATTTCGTCCTTCCGTCAAATTAATTTACATGTACTTAACACGTCTTCCAATAGTGATGGCTACGTGATTTCCGCGTGGTGAGATCAGAAGTGTTAATAGCTATTGAATCCTGCTTAATATCTTACTGTCATGATTGATAACCGAGACAAGTGGACTCATCTCCTCCCTTGATTTATGATCTCGAAAATCCAACGGTGATAAGGGACTAGGGTTTGAGGAATGACCCTCCCTCTCATAACCGCTCGCACAAGACTTTTCGCTCATTTCGCCTGTCTCCTATGTTAGAGCTTCTTCGCCTCTGGGATGAGTTGTAGGTTCCGGTGATTGGCATGCTAATTTTATAATCTAAAAGTAATCGTATAAATAGTCTTTCAACTGGTCTCTCAGTGCGAAGGATTATTAAGATAATTTGTAATACAATATATCAGCTTATACAGGCCTCTGATCCCCGGCTGATCAGAGTTAACATATTTATGGAGAGTCTATCGGTTCAGAGGATTAGGGCAATTTGTAATAAAATACATCAACTTATATTGGGAGACGTTGTTCCTCCTCCAACCAATCATTCTCGATCTAACAAATTATTCTTGCTCTGATTCCCACCGATAGGAGTTACCAGCATTTATGAAGATACGAAGCGCTGGATGGTGATATCACTGGTGGTCGTTGAATAGTGATAGGGTTGGAGTTAATGGGCCTCACTCGGTTCGTGTAGATGGACATTCCAGTCCACATAGCTTTTAATACTACATGGATGGCTCTGTTGTGAGTGATGGGCACGCCCCATCCACAAAAACAAAATGGAGTTTTCATTTTAAAATAAAAACAAAATCTTCACTAAACCAAAAAAAAAAAAATACAAAGTCTACTATAGTTAAAAAAACAGAAATAAGTATATACAATATTATTGTTTATATTCCAGCATCAGGCAAATACAGTAGTGTATAATGAGGTGTTAGTTTAAATGTTATAATGAAATGTTATATTTAAAATTAATAATAACGAAATATAATATCGATTGAATTAGAAAATTAATAAATAAATAAAAATTAACATTAAAGTAATAATGAAAATAATAACTAAATTTAATTTAATTTATTATATTTTAATTTTAATTATATTAATAAAAATATAAATAAATATGGAAAAAAAAATTATGTATATCACATTAAATAATAATAATAATTCATATTTATAATTGTGATACTTGGTAAATTCATGTTTAAATCTAATTAATAAATATAATTAAAAATAAGAACCTTGAGTTGACAAGTACTACCTTTGAAGTAAAATAAAATATTCTCTATTTTACTATAATAAAAATAATAATAAATATATATTGTTGATTTGTTTTGATTATATCATTCTAATGCCATAAATAAAATATTTAGATATGCATATAAAGTAACATAATTTTATAATAATTTTATAGAGATAAAATAATTTAGAAAAAAGGTCTACGGGTTCTTGAATAGATCTTCTTGAATAGACTTTTATCTGGTGTTCTGTTAAGACACTTCTTATGTGAGGTTACCATTTTAATTCCCCAATCTCATCAAAGTAAAGTGATATATTGCAGAAAATGAAGATATAGTCATACCAAAGTTTGTTTATATATATATACACACACACTTATACTTCCCTAATTGATAAAAAGGTACAATTCTTATATTTTTTTTAAATATATATATATATATATATATATATAGCATGATAAAATATTTTAATCCACAAAGAGAAGAAGTAATTGAAAAAAAAAAGTTTAATAAAAAGAAGATGAGTATCTTATCAATTTTTTTAAAATAAAATTAATATGTTACATTTAAAATATTAATAATAAAAAAAAAATTAAAGATAGATTATGTAACATGCTTATCTTTGTACTTTTTAAACTATTTAAAAAAAATGAACTATTATTGGATTTAATGGCCATGAAAGTTATGATGAGAGTTATGTGATTTGATGGTCAAGTCCACATGATGAATCTTCCATAAAAATATCTTAAAAATACTTTTTTAAAACTATTTTTAAACATTGAATTATTATTGGATTTAATGGCCATGAAAGTTATGATGAGAATTATGTGATTTGATGGTCAAGTCCATATGATAAACCTTCATTAAAAATATCTTAAAAATACTCATGAGAAAATAATTAAAAAGAAATTAAATTAACACAACGGAAGAGAAAGATTGTATTAATTACTTACTTAGAAACAAATACTAAATAAGATGAAATAAAACATTGTTGGAGAGAAAACCATACTTAAAAAAAAAATCCTGGGAAAAAACTAAAACAAAAACGACATAGCCAAAAGACTCGCAAACCACTATTAAAAATCTGCTGGAAAGAAAGTTATAAAAAGACCACCTACGAATTAAACAGGGAATTTGGTTAAGGAAGATAAGAAAGTCTTGCCTTGAGGAACTGTCACAACAATTCAGTTCATGGTCTGGAACAATGTGCTCTACTACTAAGTATTTTCCCAGGCAGTGTATATGGTAAGAAAAAACTGTATTCCTTTTGTACGTTGAGTTTAAATTTTTTGTTTGTATTGTTTAATATAATCGAGTAGAGTAGTTATTACAGGTTAGTGTCTTATGTTGTTCAAAATTTTACGTTCATGCATAGAAGAACTGATGTCATTTTGTATTTAAATATACTCATTTAATCCTACACAAATATCTTAAAGTGGTTCTCTACAAATTAGGTTTATCTATATATATAATCTTAGTGTGTATGCATGGCACACAGATTGTGGGAAGAAAATTTTTAATATATATGCAAAATAGAGACGAGACAGTCATAATTTCTTAACTGGTATCTAAGTTAGAAATCATATAGTTGATTTCTTGTAATGATTAAGGAAAGGTTAAATTATGAACTATGGTTATGACTTAAGTTTATTAAGCGAATGAATAACAACATAGCTTAATTTGGAAGGAAACTAGAGAATATATATAGTAAAGGGAATTTACAGAATTGTTATCCAAATTTCATGTTTATGATATTCTTATAAGGTTAGTTATTCAGAAAAGTAAGTTGGCATATAAAGAAAATAATTTTTTCCACTATGATATTGGGTTTATTGAATGAGTATGATATGTAGAAGTCATCCACTTTTATGCATGATATATCCCTACAAGAAGAGGTAACTGTATATAAATTTTCTTAGTAAGAAAATATGGAATACTTTATTATTCTGTATGAGAATCATTGTTTGTGTATTTAGCCAAGAAGGAAATAGAATACTATGTAATATTTCGAGACTTGCATGGGTTTAAAATGTATGCCTTTCCTGAAGTTTTTGAAAACAAAATCTAAACTCTATCAGTCTCCATCGTATTAACATATTTTGGAGAAGATTATGAAGAATTATAAACAAGTGAAGGAATATAAAAAGGAATTTCATTCTAGTAGAGCTAAGAAATGGATCTTATATGATAAATAGTTTTGTTTTTCAAACCGAAAGGTAAAATATTCTTACATGTACATTAAGCCCGATTAGACATAAGAGCTATGAATGATATACATGAAATCCTTATATGAAATCCTAATATGGCTACAGGAAGAATATTAATATAATATTAAAAAAAAATATAGTGATGATGTATGATTCTAAATAATTAGAAAATGAAAAACGACACAAAGTAATGATGAGAGACCGCAGAATCTATCTATATATATTTAAAGTACCAGGTAGATAACTTGTCAATTTGCATAACACAAAGGACTGCCATATCAATTTCAAATTACAAATATACAATTTTGAAATTATTTCTATAAGCTATGCATATAGGTCATAAGGAATTTATGAACTCGTACGAAGAGTACAAAATATTGATTTTTTGATAAATAACTAACCCTTAAATAAGTAACAAAACCATATAACCAATAGTATAAGCATATATCTTGGACGAATTCACAACATAAATCAAGAGGAGAATAGACAAAGAACTGTAAACCATATAACCAATAGTATAAGCATATATCTTGGACGAATTCACGACATAAATCAAGAGGAGAATATAGACAAAGAACTGAACAATGGGTCATTGTTATAGAATAACATGCATAACTAAAAATCCATTATAATAAAGACACAGGAAGAAAGTCATAAGTGTGAATTTACATTAAAACCTCATTGGATGTTGAAAGAAAACAATTAAAAATAAAATCCAAGGAAGTCTTGTATAGAGGTGTGAAGACCAATGACCCTAGTCGGAAATCACCAATTCCTAACTTAGGCATACGTAATGTGGTAATACTAAGTATTGAATAAGAAGTGAAAAACCTTGTTCCGGGCTAAGTAGCTTCTCTTGCACGACACCTAGGGTCAAGCCTATAGTTGGAAGGAGTCATTCGAGGATAGACACGTAGGTGTTAAAAAAATAAAATAAAAAAACCTAAGAGTGAACAAAATAAGAAATCTTAACAAAAGATACTAGCACTCTTACTGAAAATTACGGAAATCCCATTTCGATATGAACAAATTTTGGAGATGAGGGGGTTAAAACCCCTTTTCCCTTACTTTTGGAGGAGAATATTTGGAAACCGAGTGACCCAACTAGACCCATGAATCCCTCACAATATCAACATTATAATTTCTCTTGGGAAGGCTTTGTACTTTTTAATTAAAAGAAAATATGGAATACTCTGGAAAGTAAAGATAGATAATATTTTGTAAAGTAGTTATCATGATAGGAGCATGTGTATAAAAAATAAAATAAAAAATTGGAAGAAGTTGTGTTTGTAAGAAATGGTATCAAAGTTTTATGTTCAATATTTAGGGTCTATGAGCCAAACCACAGTTGTAAGACATAAATTGGAATTGCTAGATCACACCTAGATGTAAATAGAATATGAAGTATTACCTTCTATAATATAATTGTAGAAAAAGATAAATGAATTGAAAAAAATAAAAAATTGGCACTTACGGAGTAGTATCTAGATGTAACTAAAGTACGAAGAACAATTAATAATGTGTAAGTATGAATTTCAAGGAAGGAAATATAAATTACTAATAACAAACTACTCAATGAATTAAACCTGCTCCCCAATTAAGGTGGAATTGAGGTGGATATAAGGGGTAGAAGAAACTATTACAAAAGAAATATCAGAAAGGTAAAAAACAAAATATCTACTCCAGTATATTTTAAAAATTCTTTAAGGCCTATTGTTAGGTACAATTTTTTCTAATTGTAGAAGGATGTTTTATCTGATGAAAAGAGAGATTTGTAAAACAGTTTATGGGCTTTGATAAGTTACAAACGTATATAACGAATTCATGAGAAAAATGATCTCTTATATGTCAAATCCAAACCTGTGCAAGGAAATAATGCTAAAGATATATGAGTTTGGGTAGAAAGAGATGTGAGGTATACGTTGGCTTGAACAAAAACATAGAAGAATGTTTTTTATAACATTGAATTTTTATACGGAAGGTTATGTGTGAATGTTAAAAAAAAATCGACAGGGATGTTACACCAGTAAGTCTTGCATAATATTGGGTAGTAAAGTATTTGGTCACATACATCTAGTAACAAAGACTATTGTAAGTCTTGCATAATATTGGGTAGTAAAGTATTTGGTGACATACATCTAGTAACAAAGTCTATTGTAAAACATATAGAACCTGCATAGGAGAAATATAGACAATATCACACGAGTAATATAGACAAATCAAGTAATTTATATTTAGCATATGTAGGGAGGATGTAGTCCTTTGACAATAATAATAATAATAATTCCAAAAAAATGTGTTTAATTGTTTAAGGATAGAATTGAGATAATGATGAAAATAATCTTACTAACTAAGTACATATCTATAATTGCGTGAAAATTAATGTGCATACTTACACATAATAATGATATGTACTATGGTTATATTACAAAGAGATATAGTGGAAGGGAAATTTAAGAAACCATCTTATTACAAAAGGCTTACATAAGCCTTGTATGCTAGCAAGTTGACTTAAAGTGGTAAAATGACTTACATTATGAATGCAGACTACAGTAGGAATGAGAGAACTTAAATTATGAATCAAGGATACAAATTTTTCTCATGAACAAATTATTTTCAAACTAAGTTGTGCACATATATATGTGATATTAAAATGCAAAGATATATATATATCCTTGACCCTAGGAACTAGGAGGACAGTGCATACAAAATACAAGATGTTATAAGTTATGTATACTAAAAAAGGAGCATTTTTTTTAGAAAAATTAATATTAATGCTGGTGCAACTGAAACATTTCTATCAAGGAAATATATGCTAACTAATTAAATTTCAGGAATTGATTCCTTTGTGGACTAGAAATTTTAAGTTCAAATGTATGAATATTCTCAGTAATGGGAGTGTAGAGTGTGAGTAATGGAAAAAAAAATTATTTCAAGAAGGAAACACAAAAATTATATACACATAAAATACTTAAGAAGGAACTGCAATGGTCCTCAAAAGGGGACATAAATTATTGATTGGTGTGGTTGAAGGAAAAAATGATCCTCAGAAATGCATAAAATATAAGATAAATAAATTATAACTAATAAAATTGGTTGACAAGAAAATACCTTAGGAAAGTGCAGACAATCACATAGGTGAAAGACCTATTAAATATGTGATATATATGCAGGACGAGATAGAATACCACCGTAAATTTTGGCTCACAAAAAAAAATATTTTACGTCATGATATTAATAAGGTAGATAGACAAATTGGAGTCTATAAAGAGTAAAATGATAAAAATTTCCATTTTAATTTCTAAAGAAAACTAGAGAAACATGAAGCCAGTAAGAGATTGTGCCAAAAATATGCAAAAAAAAATGTCAACCTTATACATAAATGGATAAGCGTAAAATGGACCAAAGCTAAAACCAAGAGTGAAAACATGCAAGTCCTTAAGAGAAAGTGTAATAGACCCTTAAAAAAGGGCAATAAATGCCTAGATTTGCATCAATATGAAAGATGATATGGCCTCAAAACTGTATGAGATTTTAGTTTCATTTTTTTATTTTGTTAGAAACTTCACAAAGTATATTCTTATTGGACCAAGAGTGACCATAAAAATGGGTTGGTTGCACTAATGGCATCATATGAACTAACAATGTTGATAGAAATTCCTAGAACAACTTAACAAACTAAAAAGATATTTTCATAAAATTATATGAAGGAAACTCCCTAGCTGATGTATTGTTTTAATATATGTGTGTGTGTGTGGGTGGGTGTGAAAATGTCCAGAAGTGGTGAAAATATTTACAATAATCTACTGGGTGTTACACAACCCAGACATATAAAAATGCAAAGGGAAAATATTCCATGGTTATATACAGAGGAAAAATGCTCATCAATCTTCATAAATAATTTGCAGTGCAGGCCAAATTCAAGAAATGAAGGGAAACAAAATTGTGGTAGATATCTAAAGTTAAATTTTGTTTTGTTTACCATCAAACTGAAGTAGGTCAAGGTATCCCTTTAATGACCTATGAGAGGTATTCTGGATTTTTTTAATTATGTTTCTTCATACTTTTGCAGTTTATGGAGAGGTATTGAATAAGTGGCAACCAATAAATATGGACTTGACTAAGTCCACTCTAGAGCGAAATTGACAATATTTCAATAGCCATGGACATGGCAAAGATAGTATGTGGTTCTACACTTAAGTATTGATGACAGATGGATACTTGATGCGATGGTATCAAATAACAACACAAGAGAGAATGTTGCAAGTAGTCCCTTGATTATTATTTCCTTTGTGTAAGTGATATTAAAGGAATGTGGAAATTCCATATTTTGAAATTCACATTAAAATATGCCTGTGTCACTAGCCTATGTTCTAAATAATTTTACCAAAGGACTTGTTGTATTATATGTTAATATATTGATGTTTCTAACCATGGTGGGTACATGTCGATAGTTTTTTTTGGGTGTAGGTGGATGATCCTTTGGTAGAATGCATGAATGAAAATGAAGCACCTATTTAGCATGTGTGGAAACAAGAAATATTTTTCTCATGAAGTGAGGATAAATAAATATTTTACTTTGGAACTGAGCCATTACTCAAAATAAACTTAAGTCCAAGCACATTAGTACTAAACAAATTGTGGTAGAAATGAGAGAAGAAATTCATAAGGCATTTCCATACCATCTTAAGAAAATATGGAATTTAGGAAACACCGAGGATCGTTTTTATTAAAATGGGGGGAAGATGTAAACACCCCAGATCGCTATGTTTTTTAAACTATTTTTTGACATTGAACTATTATTGGATTTAATGGCGATGGAAGCCATGATGAGACTTATTTGATGATGTAATTATTTTATTATTAATGAATTAATAAATAAATTGCTAATATTTAAGAGAGAACATTGGAGTTTAAAATAATTCTTTCTAACTTAGAAAAAAACTATTGGTGGTCAAGTCCGTATGATGGACCTTCCCTAGGAATCTCCTAAATTTTCCTAGGAGAAAATAATTAAAAATAATTAAATTAACACAGTGGGAGTTAAATATTGTGTTAATTACTTAGTTGGTGATAAATACTAAGTGGGATAAAATAAAGCATTGTGGGAGAGAAAAGTGTGCTTTAAAGAAAAAGAAAATAATAATTTTTGAAAAAACTAAAACAAAAAACGCCTAGGAAACATTTTTTTACTATCTAGTAAGGGGAATTTTATAGAAATGTTATCCAAATTTCATATGTATGATACTCTTATAATGTTATTTATTCTGAAAAACATGTTTCCATATAAAGAACATAAATTGTTTCACTATGATATTGGGTTTGTTGAATGAGAATGATATTTTGAGGTCATCCACTCTTATGCATAATATATCCATGCAAGTGAATGTAACTATATATAAATTTTCTTAGTAAGAAAACATGGAACACTCTGTTATTCAAAATCAAAAGCCTTGTTTGTGTACTTAGTCAGGAAGGAAATAGAATACTATGTAATATTTCGGGCTTACATGCATTTAAAATGTAAGCCCTTCCTGAAGTTTTTGAAAACAAAATATAAAATATATCATTCTCCGTAGTATTAACATATGTTGGAGAAGATTATAAAGAACTATAAACAAGTGGAGGAATGTAGAAATGAGTTCAACACTAGTAGAGTTAAGAGTGGAACTTTTATGATAAATAGTTTTGTTTTCCAAACTAAAAGGGGAAATATTCTTACCTGTATATTATGCCTGATTAGAGATAAGGGATATGAGTTATATACATGAAACCATTTTATGAAATCCTAGTATGGAAACAAGAAGAATAATCATATAATATTGAAAAAAAATATAGGTATGATGCATGATTCTAGATAAATAGGAAAGGTAAAAAACCATAAAGTAATGATGAGATATATACCAAACCGACTTAGTTCCATCTATAAAAAAAGGGGGCAGGATCTATATATATACATAATTAAAGAACCAGGTAGATAACTTGTCAATTTCCATAACAAAAATGGCAACCATATCAATTTCAGATTAAAAATATACAAGTTCGAAATTATGCCTAAAAGCTAAGCATATAAATCACAAGGAACTTATGGACTCATACAAGGAGTACAGAGTAATGAACTTTTGATAAATATCCAAATATTTAGATACATAACATAACCATATAAGTAGCCTTATAAACATATATCTTGGAAAAATTCATAGCATAAATCAAAAGGAGAATATACTGTGAATTGAACAATGGGTCATTGTTATAGAATAATAGACATAAATAAGAATCAATTATAATAAAGACCCATAGTATCTAATATACGATTTCTTCAGCCCATATAGTTCTCTCTTGAGTCTCCACACATGTGACTCCCTGTCTAATATCTCAAAACCTTCTGGCTACTTAATGTACACTTATTCCTCAATAAATCCATTTGGAAAGGTTGTCTTTACATCCATCCCATCTGTGCTGATATGGAAGGATGGATCTAATATATGAGTACCCTGCGACTGGTGCAAAAGTATCATCATAGTCAATCCCCTACAATTGAGAGAACCCGACACAAATCTAGCCTCATGTTTCTCCACACTCCCATCTGCTGCCTGCTTCACCTTGTAGACCCATCTGGATCCTACAACTACCTTCCCCACTGGTCTTGTGACAACTTTCCATGCATTGTGTTGTAGCTCCTAGAGACAGCTTTGAGTTGCAAAAGACAAGTGCCTAGAACATCTAAAAATCAGAGGTTAAAAGTGGACACTTGTATAAATACCTCTAACAAAATATGGGTCATGAGAATAATGGATTTGGCGGTTCGAGAATAGAGAAAACCATTTAAGCCTGCTTCATGCGAATTCCCCAAACGATGAGAGAGCTCAGGAGGCTGTGAGGCTGATGGCTTTTAGATGGGCCAAGTATAAAAAAATGGGTAGAAGCTTTAAAATGTGCAGAGGCATTGAGGAAGAACGGAGAAGGAACCCACAATAGATAAGCTTAAGATATTTAAGAATTTTCCCTCGTGGCCTTAGAGGAAGTGGATATGAATGAGATATGGGCAAAAATAGAGATTCATAGAGCATCAATTAAGGGAGTGCAACAAGATTAAACATGAGAATTAACACCTGGGCATTATACAGGCACAAATTCATGAATAAAATTGCAGACTACCAACAACTACATTATACAAACCAATCAATGTAGCATAGCATTAAATTGTTACATGTAAAAAGGAGATTACTGATAACAGAATGAAACAAATACATACTACTCATTTCTCCATCTGGAATCCAAATAACAGCTCTGTATCATATTAATTTTAAACAACTCTCCCAAATATGTACTTTAGAGCACAGGGAGCACAATCATACAAAACTACAGAAAAATTATTCCAAATCCCAGAACCCTTCTTTAATCTTGGAAAGAGCTACATATAGAGTTCCCCTCGAGGGTCTTACTTTACTAATCATTTATGGTCGACCCATACTTATGAAATAAAAAAATCCTACGTAACTTGCAGAGCTTACATTGAGCAATTACTTTTGTACTGAGAGAATTAAAACAAGAAGAGGGAGAAATTGAGATTTCACCAGCAAAATCATCAAAATTAAACTGAAAATAGAGAGGACATGGTCACCCATGGAGGCCAACAATGGGAGCCTTCAAAATAGTATGGCGAGGAGCAGTTGTTGGTTGGCAGGCGTGGATGTCATCATACAGTTCCACCTGCTACTTGAAAGTTTCCACTCCCTCAGTATTATGATTTCCACTTAATCCATTGTGAAGTGGCAGTCGTACTACACATGCCTAGCTCTTCTGCAGAGATCTCCTGAGCAGACCGCATAAACCATCACTGCAATATTTTGCCTCAAAATCCCCTGCGGTGTTTTTGAATTGAAAAACGAGAATCAGATTTCAGAGAGGGGGGGTGATTGGAGATGGAGGATATGTGGAGGGCGATGAGGAGAAGGAAATGGCATGGAGCAATGGAATGGGAATGATAGTGAAGGAATGGCATATTCACTGTGAGCGGAGTATTATGGTGGGGCCAAACCATGTCGCAATCACAACTATTTACCATGAAGCAGTAAAGGTAAAATCTAAAATGACCGAAGTGTGAAGCGCGGGGAGGAAGGAGGTGACGTGGCAGATGGTGGGACCAGACTGCAGCACGCAGATCACAAATCTTAATATTTAACCATAAGAGGAGGTGGTAAACACTACAAGAAGTGAAGTGAAAAGTGCGGGGGAGAGGGTAAGTGACTTGGAGGGAAGGTGGGACCCAACAAACAAAATAGGTTGTAGGCGTTTTAAAAGGTAAGTTAAAAAATTGTGCGATGAGAAATAGCACATCGGCAATCTCATGTTCCAATGTTTCACAGAATGGAATAAGCTGTAATTTGTGAAATGCGATGGATGATGGGGGAAGGGTGACATGGCACAGAGGTGGGACTGTGCCCGCAAGTCATAGATCACAAGTTTTATAATGCACACATTAGGGGTTAAATGTTATTTGTTGCGAAGTGCGATATGCGGTCATTTAGACGTCGAGAGGTGCGAAAAGGTGAAAAGGTAAGGTAAAGGAAAAAAAAAGGATTGCGTGTGATTTAGTAATGCGGTAAGGTTGGATGGGTCCCACAAAATCACATCATTTGAAAAATAAGTTTCGGCTAAGTATTAAGAGGTAAAAGTTAAAACTTGTGGGGAGCAATGTGTGATTTGATCTCCGCCTTCCATCTCTCTGCTTCAAATCTGCACTTCTAATCTTGACCGCCTATTTTCCCCTTTGTGCCTCCTCCAAACCTTGAAAATACACCATTTATCTTCTTTTATTTGATTTAAAAGTAAAGGGCGTAGGTTCCGACTCTTGAACTGTTCTCTTTGATTACAGGGTGTTCTTCCTGCCAGTGCTTGAATAGCTTGGCCTTTCTCTTAAACCTTTGCACCTTTGCCCTCTCCAAGTTACGCATGGTCACAAGCCAACATCAGCTCCATATGGGGACAACATGTTGTTCTAAGTGCGTTGAGAACATGCAGACCTTGAATGCCTATGCTTTATTGGGCTCATGGAGTCACAAATACATACTGATTAGACGAAATTTTATACCAACAGTCAAGTGGACACAAAAATGGAAGATAACATGAAATATGATATAGAAGATGAAATGGGAGGAATGTAAACAAAATGGATTATAGAAAGTGAAATGATATACAAAAAGAGCTGGATTTGCCCTATTCAGTGATGAAAATATAACTTGAGGAACTCCCCATTCACGGGCGCCTCAAGTATATCTCCTTCTAAGTTCTCCAGGGAAAAAGTATTGTTGCCTCTGGCCTCTGCCACCCTGAAAGGACCAAACCAGAGGGGGTCAAACTTCCCATGTTTCCCTTTGTCTTCTCTCATGACGACCCATTACAACACCAAGTCCCCCACCTGGATTTCTCTATCTTTAGCTCTTTTGTCAAATAAGCCTTTCATTTTTTCTTGATATTTTGCTAGTCTAAGGCTTACCTGTTCCCGCGTTTCATTCAACTCCACTAACTGATTCATTCTTCGGATAAGGTCATTTGGATCCTCATCACTTTCTTATAAAAATTGGGCCATAGGTAACACAAATTGAATAGGGAAGACTGCGGCCCGACCATACACTAGTTCATAAGGGGATTTTCCTCTCGATGTTTTCGCGGTGATGCGATTTTCCCAGAGTGAAAACTTGAGCTGGGAATCCCAGTTCTTTTGATTTTCATTGATGTTCTTCTTCAAGATCCTCACCAGTGTCTTGTTGGATGATTATCCCATCCCGTTCCCCTATGGGTAGTATGCAGTGGAGTGAACCAGCAGGATGTTGTACCACTGAGAGAAATTAACAAATTTAGTCGACTTGAAAGCCTAGGCATTATCTGTAATTATTTTAGTTGGGCATCCAAACCTAGTTATTATGTTCTCCTACAGGAACTTGATCACCACTAAGTTTGTAGCATTTCTTGCGGGCACTGCTTCTACCCACTTTGTGAAGTAGTCTGTAGTAGTGAGAATCCATCGATGTTGATTTCTAGAGGCAGGATGAATCTGTCTTATGAAGTCAATCCCCCATTGTATAAGAGGTTATTCAACATGTATTGGAATTAATGGGAGAGGTGAATAATTTTTTTTAGCGAACGACTGAAACTTCTCGCAGGCCCAGGCATGGGCATCTACATCGCCAAACACCTTAGGCCAGAAGAACCCTTCCTTTAGGATGTTGTGTGTAGTGGATCACCAACTGTAATTCCCACCGCATATCCCTTCATGGAACTCAGTCATCACATGGTCAACTTCTTGGTCTGTCAAAAACAATAATATGATTCCCATCTCTCCAATAGAGTCACCCATTTGCCACAATGTACTTTTGAGACCTTAGTCTCAAAGTGCGATACTTGGTCTTATCATATTGAGGGGGACACCTCAAAATTAAAAGATATTCCACTATATCCTTATACCATGAGGATAGGAGTTACTTGACATGTGTTTACTAAGCGGAATATTCTATGCCTTGGTGTGCACTTGTGTCCTCTTGTGCCTCTCCTCTTGTCATAGACATATTTATTCCCAAAGCTTGAAAGTTGGATTTAGACAGGATTTTTTCCAGCCCTTGGCCTTTGATGAGTCTAGTAGGCTTTATCTCTAGTTTGTACTCCTGGATTTTAGCTATCCATTTCCCCCTCTTCCCTTCACTTTCACCCTATACCATAATATCCTTCACTGCTGCAGTGGGTACATAAGATGTTATGGTTGATTGTAACACATACACGTGGAATGCCTTCAGCGATTTGACTAGAGCGTAAGATTTCTTCTCTAGGATATCATATTTCATTTCGGCATCTCGCAGAACTTGACTGAAGAATGCAATGGGTTTTTCATGCCCATTGGCATTTTTCTGTAAAAGTACTGCAGCTATTGTGTGAGGTGAGGAGAAGGAGAAAATAATGAATGACTTCTCACCATCTGGACCTCCTACTATTGGAGCTTCTACAAAGGCCTGTTTTATCTTGTTAAAAGAGTCCCTAGACTCATGGGTCCATATAAATTCATTATTCTTCTTCAACATCCCAATGATGTTTCGGACAATCTCAACATAGTTGGGAATGAACCTTTGGAAGAAATTTATTCTTCCCAAGAACACTTGTACTTCCTTTTTGTTTCTTGGTAGGGTAATGCCATTTATCACCTCTACCCGCTTGGGTCGATATTCACTCCTTTGTTAGTTACTATGTGACCCATTAACTTCCCTTCCTCGAAGGAAAACATGGATTTTTTAGGATTCAGAGACAGGCCATACCTGCGGCATTTATCAAAGGTGCATCGAAGGTGCTCTATATGTTCAACATCACTCTTTGAAAATACGGTGATGTCATCCAGGTAGATCACCACAAACTTGTCTTGCTCTCCTATGAAAGCAATGTCCATCGCCCGCTGGAATGTGGCAGCAGTGTTTATCAGGCCAAAGGTAATTCCGTTGTACATGAAGGTTCCCTAAGGTGTAGTGAACGTCGTCTTCTTTTTGTCTTCCAGGAGAACCACCACTTGATTATATCCTGAGAAGCCATCCGTCATGGACATGCTGGAGGATCCCACCACCTTCTACAATATGTGGTCCATATTCGGGAGGGGATAGTTATCTTTGAGTGAGGCTCTGTTCAGATTGTAGAAAGCCACGCAGAGCTTGATTTTGTTGTTCTTACTTCTAACGGGCACCAATTTCACCACCCATTCTGAGTATCTTAGAGGGACAATAATCTTGGCCTGCAAAAGATTCTTTATTTCCTTCTCAATAGCTGGGAGAAGAAGGGGATTGATCATACTTATTGTGGATTTGAGCTTGCATGAAATCCAAAAACTGCCTACAGTAATGTTCAATATATCGATCATCTAGGGGGAATGCATTCCCTTCTGGCTATTCTTGAAAGGCGAGTTCACCTTATTCATCCTCCAAGTAAGCGAGGAATTGATATTATTGAATGTTTGTGACTTCCTTGGCCCATCCCTCCATTTCTCCTTCTAGGTATAGAGGATGTTGGATGTGATCTTGTTGCTCTTTCCTTTCTTGCTTTGAATGCTGTAGAGGGGGCTTCCAGTACTAGGGATTAAACCCATAGTTTGGAATCATTTGGTTAGTATGAGGAGGGGAAGTATTGGCCTCCAATTCAATCTTCCCAAGCTTATTTTATAGGTTCTTGATCATATTACTTAGCTCTGTGATCTTATACTCCTATGATTCTCTCTCTTGATTAGAGGTAGAAGCCTCCTCCCTATCCCTTCTTTTGGCCTCATGCTAAGTCTTGCCTTTGAATTTACCAGTAGAAGCAAATTTTTATTCTACCTCTAGTGCATCAGTCTGAATCTGATCCAGAGATGTAGACTTTATTTCTCTTAGGGTGAACCCAAACTCTGGTTCAAAAGATCCTGCGAAAACCACCTTATCAGTTGCTTAGGGGGGCTTTATTTCAGCAAGAAGACTATTATAAAGCTTATTGAACCTCTTTATAAATTATTTTCCGTCCTCATTGTGTCTCTCCTTGAGAGCATTGAACTATGTAAGAACATATCCATGGTCCCTCTTTTCTCCCCATTTTAGTGTGAAGAAATTCTCCATTTCTTCCCAAGTGGTGAATGTGTGATCAACAAGATATTTGAACCACTTTTGTGCCTCTCCATCCAAGGATTGGACGAAAAGCTTCAAAACCACATCTAGGTGCTCTACATCTACATTCTCAGCAAAGGCACATAAGTTTTCAATATGTCTCTACGTAAAAGTACTATCTTCCCCGGTGAACCTAGGAAGGAGTTTTAGATTATCTTGAGGCATGTATTTTAGTACAGGATGTAGAGCCAATGGGGCATATTTGTTGAGAAGGAAGCCAGGTACAACCATGAGGGGTGGTTGAGGTAAATTTTGAGGATGAATTGGTTGTGGTATAATAGGTGTGTGTTGAATAGAGGTTGCTATATGGGTCCTTAAAAAACTATGGAGTACTGAAATTCTTCAATTTCTTCGGCCTCAGGAGTAGGGTGCAAGGGACAAAAATAAATATCAGTGGATTCAGCTTTGTTTTTTATGATTGAACTAGCTAAAGCGAAGGATTCTGGAGAATGCTTAAGTACGGGGGTTGTGGTGCCAAGACCATAGATGTCAGTTTTCTAAGATGAGGAAGATGAAGCTTCTAGAGTGAATGACAGAAGGTCATCTTGGCTAGCCTTCTTCTCCTTCCAGACTCTCCTAAATATTATCTTTTCAGGATCAGACACAAAAGGGGTTTTCTATTGGAAATTATCTGATCGAGAATGAGGCCTTTTATAAGCCATGATTATGACTGGTTTGAACTTCAATAATAGTGGATTCACTAAGGTGAGGGATATGCAACTCTCAACCCTTCTTACTCACATGATTGAAGGGTGAAGATAATGTTGTATCCCAAGGAAAAGTTTTTCTATTTCGTTTCCCTGGCAACGGTGCCAAAAAGATGTTGTAGCTTCTAGAGACAACCTTGAGTTGCAAAAGACCAATGCCTAGGACATCTTAAAATTAGAGGTTAAAAGTGGAAAATTGTATAAATACCTATGACAGAATATGGGTCATGAGAATAATGTATTTGGTGGTTTGATAATGGAGAAGACCATTTGAGCCTACTTCATGTGAATTCCCCAAATGATGAGAGAGCTCGGGAGGCTGTGAGGCTGATGGATTTTAGAGGGGCCAAGTATAAAACAATGTGTAGAAGCTTTAAAATGTGTAGAGGCATTGAGGAAGAATGAAGAAGGAACCCACAAGAGACAAGTTTAAGATATTTAAGAATTTTTCCCCCATGACCTCAGAGGAAGCATATATGAATGAGATATGGGCAACAATAGAGATTCGCAGAGCGCGAATTAAGGGAGTGCAACAAGCTTAAGCATGAGTGTTAACAACTGGGCGTTATACAAACACAAATTCATGAATAAAATTGCAGACTACCAGCAAATACATTACACGAACCAAGAAAAGTAGCATAGCATGAAAATGATTACACGTAAAAAGGAGATTACTGATAACAAAAGGAAAAAGATACATACTACTCATTGCCTCATCTGGAATCCAAACAACAGCTCTATGTCATATTATTTTTAAGCATCTCTCCCAAATATGTATCTCAGAGCACAGGGAGCAAAATCATACAAAAATACAGAAAAATTCTTCCAAATTCCAGAACCCTTCTTTAATCTTGGAATGAGCTAGATATAGAGTTCCCCTCGAGGGCCTTACGATACTAATCATTTATGATCGGCCCATACTTATGAAATCAAAACATCCTACCTAACTTTCAAAGTGTACATTGAAAAATTACTTAAGTACTAAGAGAATTAAAACAGGAATGGGGCGAAATTTAGATTTCACCAGCAAAATAATCAGAATTAAACCAAAAACAGAGAGGACATGGTTGCCCATGGAGGCCAATAGTGGGAGCCTTCAAAACAGTATGGCGAGGAGCATATTTTGGTGGGGAGGTATGGCTATCATCATACGATTCCACCTGCTACTTGAAAGTTTCCACTCCCTTAGTCTTATGATTTCCACTTAATCCATTGTGAAGTGGCAGTCGTACTACATGTGGCTCGCTC
Source organism: Pinus albicaulis (assembly GCA_034641835.2). Lineage (NCBI taxonomy): Eukaryota > Viridiplantae > Streptophyta > Pinopsida > Pinales > Pinaceae > Pinus > Pinus albicaulis. Next base: position 625,398,129 of record CM076581.1, read on the forward strand.
TTCTGCGGAGATCTCCAGAGTAGACCGCATAAACCATAACTGCAATGTTCTGCCTCAACATCCCATGTGGTGTTTTTGAATTGCAAAACGGGAACCAGATTTTGGAGAGGAGGGGTTGATTGGAGATGAAGGAAAGGTGGAGGGTGATGAGGAGAAGGAAATGGCATGGAGCAATGGAATGGGAACGACAGCGAAGGAATGGAGTATTCGTGGTGAGCATAGTATTATGGTGGGGCGAAACCACGTCGCAATCACAACTCTTTACCATGAAGCAGTAAAGGTAAAATCTAAAATGAGCGAAGTGTGAAGCACGGGGAGGAAGGAGGTGATGTGGCAGATGGTGGGACCAGATCATAGCCCACAGATCCAAAAATTAAGATTTAGCCATAAGCAGAAGTGGTAAATACTAAAAGAAGAAAAGTGAAAAGTTCACGGGAGAGGGTAAGTGACGTGGAGGGAAGGTGGGACCTGACTGCATTTCAAGTTAAACAAAATAGGTTGTGGGTGTTTCAAAAGGTAAGTTAAAAACTTGTGCGATGCGAAATCGCACATCAACGATCACAGGTATTAACATTTGGTAGAATGGAATAAGTTGTAATTTTGAGAAATGTGATGAATGATGGGGGAAGGATGATGTGGAATAGAGGTGGGACCGGGCTCGCAAGTCGCAGATCGCAAGTTTTATAATGTGCACAATGGGGGTTGAATGTTATTTTTTGTGAAGTGTGATATGCAGGCATTTAGACGTTTGGAAGTGCGAAAGGTGAAAAGGTAAGGGAAAGGCGAAACAAAGGATTGCGTGTGATTTAGTAATGCGATAAGGTTGGATGGGTCCCACCAAATCAGATCAGTTGACAAACAAGTTTCGGCTATGTCTTAAGAGGTAAAATATAAAACTTGCGTGGAGTGATGTGTGATTTGATCTCCGTCATCCATCTCTCTGCTTCAAATCTTCGCTTTTGATCTTGAGCTCATATTTTCCCCTTTGCTCCTCCTCCAAACCCTGAAAATATGCCATTTCTCTGCTTTTATTTGATTTAAAATTAAAGGGTGCATTTTTTGGCTCTTGAATTGTTCTCTTTGATTACAGGGTGTTCTTCTAGCTGATGCTTAAATAGCTTGGCCTTCCTCTTAAACCTCTGTGCCTCTGCCCTGTGATTTCCTTATGGGGACTGGCTCTCCATGTTATGTGTGGTCACAGGCCAACACACTATTTTTGATGATGGATTCATAGTCCTCAAACATGGAATCAACCCACACTGGCTACTTCATTGATTCCCCAAAAGAGGATGGTTCTATCTCAATACCTTCACTCATAAGAGCCATGCACCCAGTGTACCACTCTGGGGACCTTCTCTTCCTAGGTTGTGATGTGTTACTTCGACATTATCTCTTGCATCCAACAATAATATGTCAGCATCTCTGGTGTGCTCCCTTCCATCTATGGTATATGGATCTGCATGAGTGGCTTCTACCGCTCTTTGTTCCTCTGCTTCTAGCTACTCCACATCCTAAGGTTCATCCTTTAGAGCCAAGAGCTCCTCAAATACATTCAACTCGAGCTCCCTCTCAAAGGGACAATCACATGTATTTGTCTTCATCAAATTTCACATTTCTTTTGACCACTTTCAGCATGTGTGCTGTCACGTACGCCTGATAGTTGCGAGGTGTATCAGTATACCCAGAAAATATCCCCAACTTTTTTGTTGGCTCTATATTCTTCCTAGCATCTTTGGTCACATGGAAATAAATAGATGAACCAAAAAATTTAAACTATGACATGTCTAGTATCTTAACTGAAAAATAATCCTCGGGTGTACTCATCCTAAGTATTTGATGGGGACTTCTATTCTACACTAATATTGTTCTATTGCATGCTTCCACCCACAGATGAAATAATATACCCTAATCATGCAACATAGCTCGTGCTACTCTCACAATAGTTTTGTTCTTTCTTTCTGTAACCCCATTCTACTGTGGGTTATGAGATGCAATCAATTCTTTTTTAATTCCTTCTGAGGCACAAAAGTTATTGAATTCTTTAGAGATGTATTTTCCACCATTGTCTCTCCACATAGCCTTCACCTTCTTCCATGTATCTCTCTCAACCAGTGCCTTGATCTCACAAAACTTGGAGAGCATTTGATCTTTCTTATGCATGAATAAACTCCAACACTTTCTTCAAAAATCAGCACGATCCACATAACACTTCATAATACATGTGCTTTGTTGTGGAAGCTATCGAGAACTATCCACACATGTCTAAGTCAAATCTCTCAATGATCGCCTTGGCTCATATTTCCTTATCGTGAAAGGTGGGTTTGGTATACTTCCCCAATTTTTACCCTTTTCATGTGTCTCTCTGCACAAGTGCACCATTTGGAAGTCTTGTAGAAATATTTTTCATGATCCTCAAAGCTTTGTGGTGTAGATGGGCCAACCTCCTATGCCATAACTCACGATGTCTCGACTCTCCACCTTCTCTTCTTTACTGCTCAATGTTGCTTAGTCATCTACATCAAGTTTGTAGAGGTTCTTCACTCGAACCCAAATATTTTTCACCTATCCCATGGCTTTGTGATGAATGAACGCCTTTCCTTCATTGAAGAGCACATCATAGTTACGATCTTCCAACATAGAAAAAAAAACAAAATTATTTTTTAATCCAATAACATACATGAAATATTTTAATTTGAGTGGATTACCTAACTCCCTCTAAAAGGTAACTATACCTACAATGGTAGCGCTATACCTCTCGTCATCACTCATCTTGACGTGCATCTGGAGATCCTTCCCCTCTAAGATACTGAATAATTCTTTGTTTCCAGTCATATCGAATGAAGCTCAACTATCCAAGTACCACATAGATCCCATAACCGATGAAACCATGCATGAAATGAGGGTGAATACCAAATCGAATTGTAAATCCAATTCCTCACATGCTTCTCCTCTTGAGGCCTTCTTCTTGTTCTTATTTTTTCTACAATTTGTGGCATAGTGTCCATGCTCATGACATTTGAGACATTTTCCATTTGACAAGCCTCACTCATTTCCTGCCATGTCGGTCTTGAATTTGGAATGGGACACCTTCCATTCTCCTTTAGTAACCTTGCCATCCAATGCACAATTCTCCTCATCATCATTCTTTGATGAGGATCCATCTCTAGTGCTCTATCAAATTTCTTCTTGTGCCACATCGAACCATAGTTGCTTCCATTCATCCCACTTCTCCTTCACATTATCAGAGTCTTGGTAACTATTCCATCTCCTGGGAAGGCCTAAAAGAGCTAGGCTCACCAAATTATTTGAGGAAAAAATGTTCCCAATTCTTCCAAGCTCAAATTAAACTAAGTGAACTTTGTCAATTATTTTTAAATCGTGTCGCCCTTCTCCATTTTGATCTTCTTGTGCTTGTCTTTCAACATCAAATTCCTGGGGTTGCTGCTATTCTGATACACATCTATCAAGGCCTCCCACATCAAATATGGAGTCACCTTCCCATGGAGTCTCGAGAAAATATTATCTGGAACTCCCTCTAACAAGATCATTCTTGCCTTTGCTACATTCTTCTTTCATGCATCAAGAAGTTAAGCATCTATTGCTGCGGGCTGCAGGACGTCAGTATCTATGAAATCTTTGAGTCCTTTTTCCTCAAGCACTGGCTCCATCATGTCCTTCCATGCAATATAATTTGAATTTCCCTCAAATGCATATTCAAGTCTCAAGCCATTGAAATAAATCTTGATCTGTTGTTCGATACCAAAGAATAAATCTGCAAATTCGAACCTGATAAAAACATATATATATTCTTCTCTTGTTTTTGTGATTCCCCACACTCTAATCCCATCTACAAATCTAACAATGAGATTCAAACTGATCTTGTAATGTACTAAAAAAAGATACTAAATCCTTCTACAATTTGCGAAAAGAAAACACGATCAGATAATCACATAACAAGTAAGAGAAAGAGACAATCAATCACACAACAAAAGATGTATCTAAGGAAAGCACACTACCTAAAACCATGCTATCTATATATTATATAAATTCAAGATCACGAAATAATACAATTCTTTCTCACTCAGTGAAATTCCTGCACTCTACCAATTGTCCGACTCTAATCTAGGAAAAATCAGCCAATT